>VZRI01009264.1:0-51547 GCA_013397515.1 Upupa epops | reverse complement strand
ACCTGCCCTCCAGGCCTTTCACTTGCTCAGTTCTTGTTTGGGCCTTTTCCAGATTCTCAATGTCCTTCACATTGAGGTGCCCAAAACTGAAACCACTATTCAAGATGAGGCCTCATTAATGCTGAGTACAAAGTAAGGATCACCTCTCTAGTCCTGCTGGCCAAACTATTTCTGATGCAGGCTAGGATGCTATTAGCCTTCTTGGCCACCTGGGCACACTGCTGGTTCATGTTCAGCCAGTTGTCGATCAGCACCATCAGGTCTTTTCCAGTGGAGCAGTTCTCCACCTGCTCTTCCCCAAGCCTATAGCACTGCATGGGATCGTTGTGACCAAAGGGTAGGACCCCGTTCTTCATCTTCTTAAATCTCATACAGTTGTCCTTGGCCCATTGATCCAACCTGTCCATGTCCCTCTGCAGGGCTTTCCTACTCTCAAGCAAACTGACGCACCCACCCAGTTGGTGTCGTCTGCAAATGTGCAGAGGGTGCACAGAATCCCCTCATTGAGATCATTGATGAAGGTGTTAAGCAAGGCTGGACTCAATGCTGAGCCTTGGGAACCAGCTGCCAGCTGGATTTCACTCTGCTGAGCACAACTCTGGGCTCAGCCATGGAGCCAGTTTTTACCCAGAGGATTCCACCTGTCTAAGCCATGAGCCACCAGCTTCTCTAGGAGAATGCTTTTCTGAGATAGGTTAAAATACATTGCCTTCTGTCTGCTCTGCCCCTCCCACCACCATTCCCCTTCTCCACCAGGGATGAAAACAGAGGAAGGTTAGACTCTCTTAGTTTCATTACTCATTTGATAAGTCCTGTTAGTACCCTTGTACTGATTGATGTGAATTAACTGTCGGTCTTTCCTAGTTCTCCTGTATGAGCTCTTCCAGGACTGCTGGA
Organism: Upupa epops; assembly: GCA_013397515.1. NCBI lineage: Eukaryota > Metazoa > Chordata > Aves > Bucerotiformes > Upupidae > Upupa > Upupa epops. The sequence continues at coordinate 50,650 of VZRI01009264.1, read as the reverse complement.
TTCATCCCCAGGCAGCAGGACTGATTGCTGCACAGCTCCATGGATGCTCTGAGTGATGCTGATGGTTTATACCAGCAGCAGACACTGACTGTCCAGGCATGGGTTATTGTTTATATCAGCTAAATTACCCAGTGACCCAGGTCTGCTTCCTGCTGCACTGCCCAGCACTCCTGCCTGTTTACCATTTAGCTCTGAAATTGCAGTAATGAGATTACCTGATATAAAGCAAAGCTCCACTGGCTTCCCCGCTCTGACTCTCCTCCTCTATTCTGCACAGAGTTCTCTCTCCCAGGAGGAGTCAGCAGTGTATTTGCTGCTAGAGATTGAGCTTGCTCTGGCTTTGCCCGTATCCTTCACAGAAAATTACTGCGAGGAGGAGAGAGCTGTTAGTTTAATCGACTGTTTATCCCTTCAAAGTGAGCAGCTAACTCAGAATAAGTAGGGGAACTCAGTGGGCTTAGCTAACAGCAGCTTATCCCATCAATCTGTGCTTCTGGAGGTGGCTTCTCCTTTTTCCTGAAGGTGCAGGGGTAGTGCTGGGCTGAGAGTTTATGTTTGGCCCAGACCTTCAGAGCTGGGGTGCAGTTGCTGTCAGTGTAAATGAGAAAAGTGGTTGCAGGAAAGCTTGGAGCTTTGAAAGCATTTGCATGAAACGTACTGGTGGTCGACATTAGGCCGTGTGGCATTGACAGCAATCAGTCAGGTATAATAGATTGGGACTTGTGAGTCCTTCAGGGGATTGTGAAGGAGAACTGGTAACTCCATCATGCATGCAGCGAGTGCACATTGCACTCAAATTTACCCTCCCAACAAGACATTTCCTGTTCCTGCTTGGGAACATGGTGCAAGTGACATTTCTCATGGAATGAGGAGATCATTGAAAGAAACATCTGCTGGGATTAATTGACAGACTGAGAAACAAATAATCCAAAGCAGGTGTGATAGCAAAATGAGGAAGAATAACCCGATCTGTGGCAAAGCAAAGCCCTAACTTGTTGCACTTCCTTCACAGGTAGATGTGTTCTTCTGCCCTAACATTTCATGATACAGCTTCATTTTGCATATCGGACTGTCTGTGGAGAGGAGTGAAGCAGGAAGGGAGCAACTGTAGAGGAACAGGACTCCACATAAAAATGTGAGGGTGTAATGTGTCCAACATCTTTCACAGCAGCACCGATTCGTCCTGCACCAGCTGAGTCCTGGTAACTCCCTTAACAATTCATGTCTGCATGAAAAGAATTAGTGGATGATCCATCCCTGGAAGTGTTCAAGGCCATGTTGGATGGTGCTTTGAGCAACTTGGACTAGAATGTGATTGGCAGTGGGGATGGAGCTTAATAACCTCTCAAGTCCCTTCCAAACAAAACCATTCTGTGATTCTATGAACCTGAGCAAAAAAATATGGTGGATGGTGATTTGGTTATGGCCACCTGTATGCAGGGCTGCTGGAACATGAAAAGGGACTGACATGCCAACCCCACCCTTTCCCAAGCACTGCTGAGGAGTATGGAGATGGAAGACCTTATTAGAGTAGAAACGTATAGCTGAGCCTTCCTGTGCTGCCCTTGAAGCCATAACCACAGAGAGTGGGGTGTAGTTTTCACAGAATCTCTTTGGGGGAAAGAAACTTTTAACTTTCTCACCATGCTCCTAAGCACAGGGTCCATGTGTTGTTTAAATGCCTCTGCATTGAGGACTCTACCACTGCCATGGACAGTCTGTTGCGATGTTTGATAACTCTTTCAGTGAAGACATTCTTCCTAACATGCAGCCTAACTCTCCCCTGGTGCAGCCTGAAGCCATTTCCTCTAGTCTTGTTGCTTGTCTCCAGGGGAAAGAAGCTGAATTCCTCCTTGCTCCAGCCCACTTTCAGGTAGTTTCAGGGAGTGAGAAGGTCTTTCTCCAGACACATCCTAATACATGGATAAGAGGATTTTAACTCTGACTTGTCCCAGTTACCCAAGACCCACAAGGGTCCATCACAGCAGAAGCCAACTAAACCATATCCCTAAGCACTATGTCTACATGACTCTTTAATACTTCTAGGGAGGGGGATTTCACCACTATGCTGGACAGCCCTTTCTACTGCCAGACAAACCTTTCAATAAAGAAATTATTCCATGTCCAGAAAAGAGCTGCCACATGGTAGAGGAGAAAAACATGAAAATTTGACAGTCAAGGAGAAGGCTGGGGAAGGCAGAAGGATCTGTCTCAAGGGAGGCACTGGGTCAGCCTGTCTTCCTTACTTTCTGGTGATAAAGTCAAGGTGCTGCTGTTAACTTGCTGATGCTGGCTCTCGCACAGTGTGTTATGTGTTGTGTGTTGTCCCCTCTTGCAGATGTGTGAAAATCACACTGCTGAAATGTTGCTGATTGGGGTGTGTATGAAGCCTGGCCCTGCCAGGGAGAGATATACTACAGTTCTCTCAACTTTCTTAGGAGACTTTTGTATCTGCAGCACTAGTGAACCCCATTTTATATTTTTATTAACTTAGGTGCTGCACAAAGAAACAAAAAATCTTCCATTTCCAAAAGTGGGCTAGAGGCCAAGTGGGCTTGGGGCTCTGGGCATCTGTAGTCTGGAGTGTGGGCTTCTCTGTTGCTCTTTGGATTTCATGCAGTTTGCACTATACAGATCATTAACACAAATGTGTTGATCAAATCTCTGTGACTAACTAGAAATTGAGATTTTATTCCTCCCTTCCCTCCAGTAAGAGATAATAGAGCCCATGTCCAAAACTGATTAGGGATCCTGTATAACCCTTGGTGAGTTCCTGAAATGCGTGTGGTGATTATGAACTTCTGATTTATAAACTTCCTCTTTGAAAATAAATTCTCAAACACAAGCACTGAAGTTGACCTGAGAAACCAGCACTGATAAATACCTTTCAAGCCCATGATATGCTCTCTACATCTACTGCTCTTTCCAGCCTCTGCATTGTGAAGGAGCTTCATAGAATCATTAGGGGTCAGAAGGGACCTCAAAAGATCATCTAGTCCAATCCCCCTGCCACAGCAGAAACATCTTAATGGTAAAATTGAAAAGGGCAATGGATTGTTTGCAGTTACCATCATCCTTTTAACCTGAGGTCTGAGCTAGTGGCCAAGCTAGGGGGCCCATATTTACCTGTGTTCCTGGTTCCACTACTTTCCTTGGGTCACAACAACCCAATGCAACATTACAGGCTTGGGGAAGAGTGTTGGAATTCTGCTCAACAGAAAGAGATCTGGAGGTATTGTCTGATCGTTGGCTAAATATGAGTTGGCAGTGTGCTCAGGGGGCCATGAAGACCAACAGCATTCTGGCTTGGATCAGCACTACTGTGTTCAGCAGGAGGAGAGAAGGGATTTTCCCCCTACACTGGGCACTGGTGAGGCTACACCTCATTGTCTTAAGTTAGAAAAAAACAGGTTTTGGTATCACCTTTCTGTTCCTTTTGTTCCCAAAATAATACCTGTTCAGTTTTAGACTGTGAGAGAAGACCCCCACTCAGAAAGGCCGATGCAATTGCCAGCTAATGGCCTATTTGGATGAACAAAGGATGCCAGGACCTGGCAGCCTGGAGCTGCCTGCAGTTGTGAGCAAAGTTTCCCGGTGGGGGGTGGGGCTGGGGGTGGCTGTCACTTTGAGTGGGAGATTTTTGATTTTGTGACCAGTTTAGAGGAGGGGGTGTGAGGCTGTTGCCATCTATTCTGCACCCTGATAAAAAAACCTCTGCTTGGGGATGAGTTAAACTGGGAGAAGACAGAATTTTAACCAAGGGTCTTGACCTGCAAACGTGTTCCAAACCAGGACATTCAAGTATTGAGTTCAGGTTTAGGCACCTCAGTGCAAGAAGGACATTGCAGGGTTGCAGAGGGTCCAGAGATGGGCAACGATGCGATCTCCCCTCAGCCTCCTCCTCTGCAGACTGAACAGCTGCAGCTCCCTCAGCTGCCCCTCACAAGGTTTGTTCTTTAGACCCTTCCCCAACATCATTGCCCGTCTCTGGACCCTCTGCAACCTGACAGGAGGGTGGGAAGAGGTGTGTGTGTGTGTCACGCTCTTGTCACAAGAAACTGGCGACAGGACAAGAGGAAATGTTCTCAGGTTGCACCAGAGGAAGTGTAGGTTGGATGTCAGGAAAAAACTTGTTGATTTGAAAGGGTCATCAGGCCTTAGAACAGGCTGCCCAGGTTGAATCATCATCCTTAGATGTGTTTCAAAGTCATGGAGATCTGGAGCTCAGGGTTGTGACTTTATTTGTGGACTTGGTGTGGTCTGGATAGATGATCTTGAAGGTTTTTTTCAACTTGGATGATTCTATGATTCTATGAATGTCTCATTGCATGGAGTTATAGCAGAAATGAGATGTTCTATGCTGATAAGTGCTGGGTGCTCTCAGGAGAGGAGGAGATTTGCCAGCAACTGTGGTGTTTGCCATCTCCCAACAGCTTCTGAAGACCACAGCAGGAAGCTTAGTAGGGAAATGCGTGGTAATTTAGCAGCTACTCTTGCTAGCAGTTATGGTTTTGTGTTTTCTTTGCTGTGCCTGGGCTTGCTGAGAAGGCAGAATGGGCTTATCTGGCTAAGCAATAGTCCCTTCATTGGTATCTCTATGCAAATTACCCACTAACTGCAGTGGCAGGATCCTGGAGTTTCATTTGACCATATTCCCCAACACCTTGGCTTTCAGGAGAATAAATTTTCACCAGTGCCTGTAACTGCATTAATTACTGAGCATGCTGGAGGAGTTTGCATGAACTGACCGTTTGCCTGAAGCCATCTGGGAATCAGAAAACAGGCTGCCTGGAGTCCCTGTGCCCTGAAAAGCTGGTTTCTCTAGAAGCATGTCTAATCCCAGCAACAGAAAGCTGAGACAAATTTGTGCGATGTCCAGGCGCTTTGAATATCTGCCCAGGAAATGAGACACTTGCAGACCTCTTATTGTCTACAGGAGATAGGAATGTCCATCTGGCACTGCCTCGTGCCATGTCAACATACCTGCAGGTAATTGTGCAGCTTTTTTAGTCCTCTCTCAAAAAGTCTGACTGGTTCAGACATTGATGCCATTGCACTGACAGGCAATGTGCAGCATCAATCTAGGCCCTGGGTACTGGGCTGTACAGCTGGGACAACCCATGGCTGGCTCTGCCAGATGATACTGCAGGGCTGTTAGCCACTGTTTTTTTTACTGTAGAACTCAGACTCTGCAATACATGAGGTTTCTGACTGTGCTTCTGGAAGCAACAGCTGTGTATCACATTCTCACTACTTGTGAAGCTGACACAAGTAGACACTTCAAGTCTGCCCTGGTGCAGTAACCAGTAACCTGGTGTGAGATGCCTGTGTGAGGTGAGTTAGAGTTTCTTTGCTCAGGTAGACACATCCATGGGTGTGAGAGATCTCGGAGTACATAAGAAGTCACCCCAGGGATGGAAGTTGTGACACAGGACCTATTTGAGTCCCATGCCCTTTTGGAATGACAGCTGAAGGCAAAGATGGGTCTCCAGGTGTCCTGGGTAGGGAGAAAATCCCAGTTGTATCACATCTCTGTTCCCTTCTCCTTTTCTTTTCAGTGTTGTAACCATAGGTTAAGTACCGCCATTTGGAGGGATAAAGCCACGCAGGTGAAGGAAAGGGAAGGTGGGAGGGAGAGGGTCTCCTGGGGAAGCGGGGAAAACCTTTTAGGTTTATTTTTGAGCGGGAGATTTCCTAACGTTTTGATTGGAGGTTATTCTGGAGCGGGAGGTCTGGGCTCTGGGATTGGATACTATTTTGAGCGGGAAACCTGTTCAGCCCTGGGATTGGTTATTCAATGCCCCTATTTCAAGGGGCATTTGGGACTGGCTGCCGCCTCCTTGGGTGCTCTTTGCTGCTGCACTTCACTGCTTCTGGAGCCCCGCTGTTTGCCGTGGACTTCTGCCTTTCCCTCCCCTGGATCTGCCAACTTACCGCTGCTCGCCCAGCCGGAGCTTCCCTTTTCCCGGACCCTGCTGTGGGAGCCGCTCCCTGCTACTGCTTCGTGCCGCCAATTTTTTTCCCTGCGGATTTTAGGTTTTGGGGGGCAGTGGATTTTTGTTATAGGATACGGACTTTGGGGAGGGGAATTACCTTTGTTTTGTTAACATTGTTATTAATAAGCCTTCTTTATAGAGTTATTTCTTTTTTCACTTGCATTCCTGGTGTTTAACCTTTTTAATCACATAGATCAGGGCGGGTCTCTCTGCCCTCCAAAATGTGTTTCCTAACTGGAACACCAGGGCATTTAAAATGGCACTTGATGTCTGTGGGGCCAACTGAATCCAGATTCTGATTGTAGAGCAGACACTGGCTTCACTTGAATCTCTTTGCAGACCTTTCCAGCTAGAGCTCCAGGGATTGCATTGGTTATTTAAATACCAATGTCTAAGTTGATTTTCCAAGGTTCCCTCCTGCAATATGAGTCTCCCATAGACCCTGTGTTTGATTTCTCAGCACCATATGGGTGCCTGGGATACCCTAAGGCATACAGAACAGCACTGTGACTCTACACATAAACAGCTGAATCCCAGTTCCTGTAGAACCTCCTTCCTTGTAGATGTCCACCTTTGAGCTGATCCCCTCAACTGGCTCTCCCTGTTCCAGCATGTTCTCTGCTTCTAGATAGAGTGTGAAGCAGTAGCTGAGATGGTGATGCTGGCTTGGCTATGTCTGTGAGATGGATTTGTTTTAGGATCATATCTGTTTTATTTGTTGATATGTACCCAAACTATGTTTTGCAGGATGCTTTGGAGACCTCCTGGTCGTCTCAACAGTTTGGTTGAGACCTATGAGTCATGATGCTTTCAGTCCATTTTATAGAGGTGATGTTGATTTTACCATTCGAGTTTCACAGTCATAATGACATATGGGACCAAGCCTGCCTCACATGAAATGCTCATTACATTTAATCATCACTAAATTATTAATTTATCACTCAGCTTTATCATTCCTTCAGGAAAAGAGGTCATGTTGATAAAGTCTATTTTTTGTAATTCCAGTAGAACAACCAGCTATTCCCTGTCCAGCTGACAGGCCTGTAATTACCCCAGTGTTCTCATTTACCTTTCTAATATTGGCCCAGAATTCCTTTCTACTCATCTGCTGGACCTCTTGGCTCTATTCTCACCCATAGAACTGCCTTGGCACCTTACCTTGAGGCCCAGGCAGCTGGCACAGACTTTTGCCTTGGGTCAGCTATCTACAAGATTTCTTCCTGTACATGTATTTCTGCCCATCCTGAAGGGTGTGAAGCCACCCCTGGGTCTGTTCTTCCTTTTCTGTGAAGCAGGTTGTGACCTCCTTACTGAGAGCAGTATATGCAAGGAAATCTGTGTTACTAGATCAGTCTAATGGGAATAATAATTTGGTAACAAGTTTTGTGGAAGAGAAAACGGATCTTTGGTCTCACAGTGATCTGATGAAGGCTGACAAGTTTTCCATGCCTCCACACAGGAAAAACGTGGTGTCCAGCCATGCTGCTAATGTTGTGCTCACACTTCAGTTATTTTGAAACTGAAATCTGCCTCAGTTTCTCTTGTGCATCAGGCAAAGCCACTCATGTTTTGATCTGGCCAGCTCCTTGGCTCTTTTTTCAGCTACAATATTCTCAGGAAGCAAGAAGCATGGAGTTAGGAATTTGGGAGTCCTGCTGTCTCAGGCTCTCTTGGATAATTTTTTTCTCCCTGTAAGCTTAGTAAACCCTTTGCTAGCATTAATAAGTAAACCTAGGTCCCAAGTCGCAACCCCTGTGTGTCTTTGGTTCACCTCACTTACTGTGTGAGTTTTGCTCTCATCTACCTCTTCCCTGAGGAGGTTCAGAGACATCTGCTGCTTAGCAGAGCCCCTCTCCATGCCTGCCACTGTTGGACATGCAACCAAGGAATTAGAGCAGCACAAATGGCAAGTTCAACCAACTCATTACCCTTCAGTATGCAGTAAATAACTGGCTCTAGACCCCTCTCAAAACTTCTGTTGCCTTCCTGACAGAAGGGTCACAGTGTTTAAATGCTGTGAGCACAGGTATTAGGCACCAGGGAATTGGAATCTGCAAATACTTTACCCTTGGGGAAACGTGATAAATATGTATTTACATAAAAATGGAATCAGGGAAAGCTAATGAGTGTTAGATACCAACTCTGGAGGCTCTGATATGAAGGGAAGCACAAAATATCAGAAACAGATGGATTTGAAAACTTGCAAAAAGTCTCATCAGAGCAGTTCTAGCTGCCTGAACTTGTATATATGGTACAAAAGAAAAGGTGGCCAGAAAACATCACTGGCCTTAACATGCAGTGTCCTAGAAGCTATTAGAAACAATTTGACCAGTGGGGCCCAGGTGACAGTGGATGTTTGGATTTATCAAAAACATGTGGGGGAAGCCCTTCTATGACAGCTCTGAAGGGTATTTAGAGGTCACAGAGGAACAGGGATGCACTAGCAGGGACTAATAGCACATTAATGGGCAGGAATCAAGGGCTGGAATGAGTATTTGGTTTTCATGGGGAAGGGGAAAATCTGTGAAGCTGGCAGTGCTCAAAGACAAGAAGATAGTGGTCAGGGACAGTGTTTTCCATCAGCGCACTGTTGTTTAGGAAGTGAAGTGTAAAGGTGTTCTTGCATTCCTGTACCACTTCTCATGTGCTTGGGCTGCATCTTCAGCTCTGAAAGGGATCTTGTAGGTCAATGCCCTGGCATCCAGAGCCCCAAATTTAGCATCACAGGACAAAAAGTCACTGCAAGGTCTGTAGAGAGATAAGAACCTGTATCCTCACCATATGTATTAGGCTTTGCCAGGGTTCCTCATGTTTGCTGTGGGAGAAAATTTGCCAGGACAAATATTCAGCAACAGCTGCAGAGTTGTCGCAGCGTGTCTTTAAATACACTGATGTGTACTCACTGCTCAATTAAAAAAAACACAATTAAAAAAAATACCTTTAAGGCTGTTTGTGTTAAGAGTGGGGTTCAGCACCTGGGGCAGCTGGTCTGCGAACAGTCTTGAATATGCCTCCTGCACTGTGACCATAACAACAAACACAATTCTCTTTCTCTAGGGCACAGAGAAATGCAATTTTTTGTATTGCATTTTATATTTTAATACTCCTTAAAGGCTAACAAGTATGTCAGCACCTTAATACTGCAAACCACTCTAGGACCAAATGGTACTTGGACCACATCCCAGGCTCTCCATCCTGTTTTTGGGAATTCATTTCCAGGATATTAAGGGTGAAGGATTGTTCTTCTTCATGATATTGCAAGAAGCAAAAGACAGTCTTGAAAATGGTTTGCAAGTTTAATACTTTGGAGGAATGCTTAAATTGGACTTCCTAAGAGATCCTTGATAAGATGAAGGGCTGCAACAAGAAGAAAAGGGAGTGCTGCTTGGTGGAAAAGCTAGCAATGTGTGAGTGCATCCCAAAAGGCTAAATGTATCCTGGGCTGCATCAAAAGTGTGACCAAGGGAGGGGACTCTCCTCCTTCTGTTCTGATCTTGAGAGACCTCACCCAGAGTCCTGCAACATGGAGCTGTTGGAACAGGTCCAGAGGAGGGAATGATCAGATGACTGGAACATCTCCGCTGTAATGATAGGCTGAGGGATTTGGGGCTGTTCAGCTCGAAGAAAAGAAGGCTTCAGTAAGCCTTCCATTATCTGAAAGAGGCTTACAAAAATTCAGGGGGAGAAACACTTTACAGGGGCTTGTAGTGGTAGGATGGAGGGTAATAGCTTCAAACTGAAAGACGGGAAACTAACAATACATACAAGTTCTTCACTAGGCTCTGGACCAGGTTGCCCAGGGAAGTTGTAGCTGCTCCCTCATCCCTGGCAATGGTGAAGGGCAGGTTGGATGGGACTGCAGGCACCCTAGTGTAGGGAGAAGTGTTGCTGTCCATGGGAGGGGGTTGGCACTGGGGTTGCTCTGAGCTTCCTTCCAACTCAAGCCATTCTATACAACCATCAAATCATAGAATTATTGAGGGTGGAAAATACCTCTAAGCTCATTGAGTCCAATCATTAACACAGCTGTCCCAAGGCAACCAGTAAGCCCTGTCCCTAAGCTCTGTCTATGTGACCTTTAAACTCATCCAGGGATGGTGATTCAACCCCTTCCCCAGACAGCCTGTTGCATGGCCTGATGATCCTATGAGTCTAAGAAGGAATAAAAATACTTGACCAGAAGATTAAGAAAGCTCAAAAAGACCCCCACAAACCTTCAACACAGCAAAACAGACAATTTTGAGGGGGAAAAATAAGTCAAGAAACCAAAGAAGAGGGTCCTGTTCAGTGACACATGAATTTGCCAAAACTGCAATAAATAAACAGGCAGAGCTGGAGTGTGAAGTGTGGAGGTGTCGCTTGCTTGTAATTATAGACAAACAGTTTGTCATCCTTGTGGGAGAAAGTGTTCTCATGAAATACCAAACATCCACCTTGTTGCTGCGATTAATACACTGTATATTTACATGTTAATGCAACACTTTGCTAAGACCATCGTAATGCCATTAAAAATAAGTAGATGCATTCAAAGGATTGTTCAATGGGAAAATAAAAATAGTGGATAAAAAGAAGCCCCAAAAAAAGGATACCCAGGAGAAGGTAACCACCTCCATCCATATTATTTTAGAGCTGTTATCAAGATGTTTATTCACTGCTTTGTGTTTCTGAAATGGGCTGGCCTTATGTAGGCTCTGGGCTGTCTTCCCTAAACTGCAGCCTTTTTTTTAATGTACTATTTCTGCCAGTTTGTCAAGGTTATTTTGAATTCCAGTTCTGGCTTCTAAGTTCATCCATCTGCAGATTTAATAAGAAAAATCTTGATGCCATCGTGAAAGTCAGCTATGAAATGCTGAATAATGCTAGGCCTTGGTCAGATTTCCTCGTGATGCATTTTTGCCCCCTTTTGAGCTAAAACCATCTCCCAAGTAGGTTTTTTTTTTAGTAGTAGATGTTTTTGCACTTGTTTTAGAGAAGCTTAACTTAGATGACTTTTTCTGTCTCTGCACATTATACAAGTTGGTATCAGTTGCTGAGTGGAAATCCCTGTACATGGAATCTTCTCTGGGATATCAGGAAGATTCTTAGAGAAAACTGCTGAGTGCTCTGGACTGCTCCAAAAATCTTCCATGGTGAGAGTCATGAAGTCTAGTTAAGACAAAAATTAACTTCCTAATCTGCTGTGTTCTTCCCTTTTATCACTGAAGATTTCATACTTCTATCACTAGAGTGAACTGGATTTTGAGTGGCTGTCATGTGTCAGCAGTGCTTCTGCTTGGAGACCAGCCCTCTGCATATAGCCAGTGCTTTATGGAGTGGTTTTGGATGCTTCTCACGGAATGACAAACTGGTGGGCCTGGAAGGAATCTCTGGGATCACCCAATGCAATCTCCCTGCCAGAAGAGATTCCTCTAGAGCAGATTCCACAGGAACAGCCCAGGTGGCTTTGGGATCTCTCCAGAGCAGGAAACTCCACAGCCTCTCTAGGAAGCTGGGGCTAGGGCTCTGGGACCCTCCCCTGAAGAAAGTTGCTCCTGACGGTTAGAGAGCACCTCCTGGCTTCCAGCTGGGGCCCAGTGCCCCTTGTCCTGATGCTGGGCACCACCGAGAAGAGCCTGGTCCCAGCTCGTGACACCCTCTTAGCTACTGATCAGCATTGATCAGATCCCCCTTCAGGAGGAGCCTGAACAGCTCCAGCACTCCCAGCCTCTCCTCCAGCTCCAGAGCATCTCCTGTCCCTGTACTGGACTCTCTCCAGTAGCTCATTGTCCTTGAAATGGGGAGCCCAGAACTGGACACAGTATTCCAGAGTCCTCTGAAGATGTCCCAGATCCTCTGACTTTGTGTTTGGTTCCCTGTGCTGTTCTTAACTGTCCTCCCCAGGTCACCTCAAGGATTTTTCTTTGCTTTTCGTATAAGTTCTGTACTTTACATCAATGCTAAGTTAATAGTTTTGAAAATCTGGGGGTTTCTATTAAATTCCTTGTGCTGCTTTCTCATCAGAATTGTCTTCAGTTGTTGCTGTTGTTTTTCCTAAGTAACCACAAGTTCTCCTTTGTGTCTGTGCACACTTCCCTTCTGTGAGCTTTTTCTGAGTACTTTTACCAATTTCTGAAATAGCTGTTTTGGGGTTTTTTTTACCCTTCTTGCCAGAATCAAATGTAGAAAAACTTCAGCTTTAGGGTATTTTTTCTGCCTGTTTTACCTTTTGTATCCAAGCTGCTCTGTCAGTGCAGTCATAAAACTTGCCAAGCAATCAGTGATTTACAGGATCCCTGTCAGGCAATTCTGCATGGCTAAAATCCCTTGCTGCCACCAAATACTGCTTTTTGGATGATATTGCTAGCCACTTGTTAAAAGGTCTGTTCTTCTTTCTCTTCCTAGCTGAATTTGTATGCCTTGACTCTAGTAACACTCATTTTTTCTGCTTTCATTCTGTTGAAAGAATTTTTTCTCCTGCAGCCTCAAACACAATGTACCTTTGCTCTTGAGATCCTAATTTTTGCCTTGCTTGCCCTTTCTGAGAACCAGCTATACAGGCAGATATTAATATTCCAGACATAAGTTATCCCAACAAGCTTGTTATGCCAATTGAATCAGAATTTTGCTTTGTATGAAGAATTTGAGCTCCTCCTATTTGTCCTGGTTCTAGAGCTTGTATATGCAGATTTCTAAGACATTAAACACATTGTCCACTGTTGTCCTTGTCCTCTGATGAACGATAAACGGTTCAAAAGGCATTCTAAAATCAATGCTGTTTCTTGCTTGTCAAAATGTTGTTTCAGAACATTACTTCTCCGGTGGTTAGAATCCTATTAATTTTCAGCCTATGTCCATGGGCAAATTTATATTTATTTATTCTTGTGCCAATTTATGCTTTGGATTAAATAGATCTTCTCCCTCCACAGTGTTTACTTCCCTATCACATTTATTGCCAGTGTTTCTGCTTCTCCTTTGCCTTTGCTTTGTTGCATTTAGCAAACTGAACCCTGTTGTTTCTGATGGACTCCCATGCTGGAACATCCATTCCCTTCCTCTGATAAATTGCATAGCAGCAATGTTACTCTAGACCTGAAGATCAGGCAGCACTCCTTGTGCAAAAACCTCACTCCCCTTTGTATTGACGATGATTCAGCTTTAGGCCAGCTGCAAATTTTGAAGTAATTCCTGCTGGAATGTTTCAGTGAAATATTCACTCCCAGATGGTTGCTTGTAGTTGGTCTACAGAATCACAGAATCAAAGTCTGGTGGAAGTAGAAGGGACCTCTGAAGATCATCCAGTGCAACCTCCCTGCCAGAGCAGGATCTCATAGAGCAGATCCCACAGGAACAGCCCAGGAGGTTCTGAAATATCTTGAGAGCAGGAGACTGCACAATCTCTCTGTGCAGCCTGGGCCAGGGCTCTGGGATCCTCCCCAGGAAAAAGTTTCTCCTGATGGTTAGGGAGAACCTCCTGCATTCCAGTTTGTACCCAGTCCCCCTTGCTCTGTTTCTGGGTGCCACCAAGAAGAGTTTGGTCCCATCCTCCATTCCATCCATTACTTGCTGGTAGAAATGAGCATCAGGCTCTGGATACAATGAGGTATGGGGCCTTTGGTTTGCCATTATCAAGTGAGCAAAGGCTATGGGACACAAGACTGTGCTTAGGGCTCTCTGCTGCTGGACCTTGTCCTAGGCTGCAGATTGGGGATGAGATGTGGGTATCATGCTCACCTCCCTGCTGCAGGAGCTCAGCTGGGCTTTATCTGTTCCTGAGACGGTGGCTTGATATGGTGGAAATTGAGCAATAGTTCCAGAGGAGGATCTTTTTAAATACAGGCAGTTTTAGTTCAAACTGTAAAATCCAGCATACGCTGCAGTCTGCCTTGTTATAGAAACACAGAATCATAGAATGGTTTTGGTTGGAAGAAAGCTTAAAGATCATTGAGTTCCAACCCCATGGGCAGTGACACCTCTCACCACACTGGGCTGCCCCAGAAGAAATGNGGTCTTGAACACTTCCAGGGATGAGGGGAGCAGCCAGAACCTCCCTGGGCACCCAGCTCCATGGCCTCTGCTGCCTCACAGTGAAGAACTTCCTCCTTACATCTTATCAAAATCTCCCCTCTTTTAATTTAAAGCCATTACCCCATATCTCTCACAACAAGTCCCTGTAAATAGGTCGACCACAGCTTTCTTGAAGGCTCCTTTCAAACGTGGTTCAAGCACAAGTATTCACTGCTGCCATCCCAGAACAGCTTTAACAACCAGGAACAATGTTAGAAATGAACAGTCTGAAACAACGTCAGGAACAGGCAAAGTGGCTTGTGTGGCAGTGAACAGGCCAGTTAGTCTCCTATCCGAGGGGAGATCACCTCTGACTCTGGTCCTGCTGCTGAGGGCATGATGGATCTGCTGAGCTTGGGCTGAACAGCAGCATCTCTCTGTCCTACCCTGTGCAGGGGTGGCCTTGCTCACTGTGACCACTGCCATGGGCTGCAGCTGGGATGTGGGGCTTGCACTCTGGCATCCTGTCCTCCTGTGGTGGGTCTTAAGTGTTGTAGGCATCTTGAGTGCCCCTGCATCACGATGTTTATTCACTACAGCCATCCAGAAGATTGAACTCATGGCTTGTGAGCTTTGAGTTAAGTGTCCTGTGTGTGGGAAGACACATGTCAGTGGGTGCTCAAAGTGATGGCTTGACTTCTTTTGCAGTTGCTGGAGATGGAAACATGTTACAGCTTTCTCTGGGCATCACTTACTTGACAAGCAAATTGTCCTAGTTCAAATAAATGTGAAGGTAGAGCTGGCCAGAGCTTGCTGGTGAGCTGTCTTGATCTGGTTTTGCAGCCAGAGTTCTGAAGAAACCCAGAGGCTTTTAAAGGAACCAAGAGGCTTTTAAACTCAAACAAGCCAGGTTTTATTGTAGTATGAACTAAAATAATTAACAGATATACCTCAGAAAGACAGATCAGAATGAATGAGACTAGAAAGGGTTTATTTAACTCCTCTCTGCCCATTTGCAGAAGAGTGTTGTTTCCAGGCTTGTCTTTAGTCCTGTGACTTTCTGAGGTGCAGAAATCTCTGCTCTGCCTTTTCTGAGTTTGGGGACATACCTTCTTCTTCTAATGGTGTCTGCTCCCCATGTGCTGTTGTGATGTCTCATCCTCTCCTACTACATTGGCTGAACCTAACCAGCTCTAAATTCCTGGTGTCAGTGCAGATAGAACCTCAGTGAAATTTCTGTGAGGGTGGTGGGGAAGGATGCTTCATCCCTGCCGCAAACTCACAATTGGTGAAATGTGTTCTGCTGCAAAATGTTCCCAGTTCACAGAATCACACAGAGTCACACAGGTTGAAAAAAAATCTTCAGGATCATTGAGACCAACCATCATCCTAACACTGACAAGTCCTTGACTAAACCATATCCCTACATCCTCAAATACCTCCAGGGACTGGGACCCAACTGCTGCCATAGCAACCTATTCCAGTGCCTGTTAACCCTTTTAGTAAAGAAATTCTTCCTAATATCCAAACTAAACTTCCCTTGGAGAAAACTTGAGGTAATTTCCTCTTGCTCAATCACTTGTGTCTTGGTTGAACAGACCAATCCCCAGCTCTCTACGTTTCCTCTACCCTTTTGGGTAGCTGCAGAATCTCCCCTCAGCCTCTTTTTCTCCAGACTAAACAGCCCTAGTTGTCTCAGCAGCTCCTCAGAAGTCTTGTGCTCCCATTCCTAGGAGGAGAGACCTGAGAGGTTCTAGGAAAAAGGTCTAGACTTCTTCAGGGCACCTGTGCATAGAGGAAAGGAGAAGGAATCTGCAGGGGCCTTCATTAAGGTTCGGTGGCCCTCCCTCATGCAGGTTGTCTGCTGCTCCTGGTCTGCTTTCCCAGATCCATCACTCAGGAATTGAAATGAGGGTCTAGGGAGCTACAGACTCACCAGCTTCATGTCTTAGGAAGTTTTCAGGCCCACAAAGGACAAGCAATGCCTGGATTTATCATCCACTCCCTGAGAAGAATGTGCTAAGAACGACTGAGAGTGCACAACTGCACTGACAAACACTACCTTAGGGGGCTGGAGTAGATGATCTTTTGAGGCCCCTTCAAACTCATAACATTCTGTGATTCCTGCTTCCAGCTAGCTGACCTGTGAACATCATGCTATCCAACCCTCCTGCCAGAGCAGGATCTCATAGAGCAGATCCCACAGGAACAGCCCAGGTGGGTTTGGAATGTCTCTAGAGCACGGGACTCCACAACCATTCTGGGCCACCTGGCCCAAGGCTCTGGGATCCTCCCAAGGAAAACGTTTCTCCTGACAGTTAGGGGGAATCTCNGACTCCACAACCATTCTGGGCCACTTCTCCTGATAGGGGGAATCTGTTAGCTTCCAGCTGGTGCCCAGTGCCTCTTGTCATAGTGCTGGGCACCACTGTGAGGAGTTTGGCCCCACCCTCTTGACAGCTGCCTTGTAAATACCTAAAAGAATCGATGAGGTGTCCTCTCAGCCTTCTCTTGTCCAAGGTAAAGAGTCGCTTGTATGCTGGGTGCATCTCCTGTCCCTGGTGGGATGTATGTGGCTGAGGCTCACCAAGAGACATAGCTCAGTCTTCCTTTCACTCTGTGAGAGACTCTGATGTCTCTCTGCCAATGTGGAGGCTAAATGTCCACTCTAGTGAGCTAAATGTGAATGGTTCGTTACTGTATGACCACCCTTTCTAGATGGGTTTGGTTTGGGCCAAGTAAATTTTTCCTAAACTCTTCCTGGATGAGCACTGTCCTAGTTTGGAACAAAGTTGGGGGGCAGAGAGACCCATTTAGGGATTCCCCTCCCCCCAATATATGTGATAAAAAAGGTTATTAAATAACAATGCTAACAAAACAAAGGTAATTCCCCTCGTCTACCAAAATCCACTGTCCCCCAGAACCTGAAAGGGTAATCCAGTAGGGTCAGTATCGTAAGCTGGGGAAGCAGCAGGAGGCAAAGCACTGGAGCCTGGATGAAATCCATGAGAAAAAGCAGCTGCAGTGAAGCAGTAGCGAAAAAGTCGCAAAGTGGCTTCCACAGGGAGCGGCTCTGACAGGGTAAGGCAAGGTCCGCGAACAGGGGAGTCCGGTGGGGAAAAGTGGCAGTTAGTCCGCAGCTCCAGAGGAGGGAAAGGCAGAAGCCCGTGGCGAACAGTAAGGGGTCCAGAGGGGTCTAGAAGCAGCGAAACGCAGCAGCAAAGGCAGCTACAATAGGCCCAAATGCCCCTTGAAATAGCCGCGGTAACCAATCCCAGAGCTGAACAGGTTTCCCGCTCAAAATCATATCCAATCACAGAGCTGAGAACTCCCGCTCCAGAATAACCTCCAATCATAACGTTGGGAAATTCCCCGCTAAAAGATACACTCAAAAATAAACCTGAAAAGATTTCCCGCTTCCCTGGAGACCATCCTCCTCCACCTTCCCCTCCCTCACCTGCACGGCTTTGTCCCACCAAATGGCGGTACCTAACCTGTCCTTACAACACTGAAAAGGAGAAGGTGACACAAACCTTTTTTCTCTCTACTCCAGGCCAAGCACAAAGAGGTTTTACTGAGCAGGGACAATGGTCAGGAGCAGCTAATGTGTTCAGCTCACTTTTGGAGATTGAAGAGAGTTTGATAGCTTGGATGTCGGCTGGAGGATGCCTGCTGACATTAGGGCTGGAGAACAGTCCTGGGTGTATTTAATTTACTCATACACAGATATGTCCTGGCTGGACAAATTGTAGAGCTGGGCTGGTGAAAGGCATGGTGTGGGAATGGTGCCTGCTGCAGGGAGCAAGGAGCATTCACAACCAGGAAACTCATGGGAGAATGGTACGGACAGCAGAGCTCCTAAGGCACAGGTTCCTTCATAGGGAAACAGACAGCTGAGATTCATAACAATGGTTTTAACACAAAGGGGTTGGCTCTTATTGTGCTTGTGGCTTCAAGCATTTGGTCACAAGTCCAGTGCCCTTGGCTGTACCTCACAATCTTACACTCAGCTGCAGGTCCAAACATGCTGAGGAAGGGCTGCTTGCAGAGCTGTGCTGACCTGGAAATGAGCAGAGGAGTGGTTGGGTCCAGAGGTGTTTTTGCTGGTTTGAGGGGAAGCAACTCAGCTGTTGGCTGTTTCTCTGCAATGGGCTGAAGCCATGTGTGCTCCTCCTTGATTCCAGGAAGAGGATGGTGCCTTTGCAGCTGTTCTTGGGAACTGACAGTCCCAGGAAAGCTGCCAAATTTCTGGCTGATGGATAACACCAGCTCAGAGCCTGCAAACCTTTCAGACAAAGGGATTGAAGCTCTTCACGGAGCTGCACGTGGGGATGATTCAGAGTCAGGGTGCAGAATCAAAAATGGTAGCACTGTAAAGGACAGTGACAAAAATGCCTTTTCATGTGCAGGGGAGTCCCCAGAGCTGTGCCAGGAAGAGTGTCAGGGAAGCTGGAGTTACTGGCTGGAGAGAGGAGAAATATGGAAGGAACTAAGACAGAGTGAAGATGGGAGTTCCTGACATGATGGGGAAGGAAAGCACTGTAAGAACAGGCATTAAACTGAGTAAATTTGGAAAGAAGAGAATTAAATGATTCCTGTCATAGCTAGAGATCTGGAGAAGTCAGGATACTGGATCCTGCCTGGCTGGCACATGAAGACTTGGGGATGGGTGTCTGCTTGTGGTGCTGCCCCTACTCACAGGGAGGTTGTCCTATGTTCAAATGAAGGTCTAGATTGGTTCTGGGTTGGTGCCTGCAATTCAAGCATACCAGCTAGATCTCGCCAAGAATTCCACAGGCAGTGAAACAACTTTGCTAAAAATAAAGGAATTTATTGAACCACTACCAGGAAGAAAGGAAAAATCCCCAAATAAATAAAAGAACAAAAAAAGAGTAAACCAGAAACTGTATCACAATGCCATTGCACACACTCTGAGAGAAATGGGAGACAGCTAACACCTCGGTCTTCGGCTTCAGATGAGAGCCTCGGAAAAGATACACTCTAATCAGAGGGGAATTCAGCCATTCCCTCCATCAATATAGTTCAGTAGGCCTCCTGAGGCCCTCTTACATTGTGATGCTTGTGGAAAAGTCCTTTTCCAGTCCTCTTACAGTCACCAGCTTCCTCTGTACATCTCAGACTTGCTTCTAATTCCTCTCATCTTGGGAGTTCTTTGCAATGTGACTACGGCCAGCAGATCATATCCGTGATCTCTGAGGTCAGGCAGCAGCATCCCAGATGTAGGAACAGACATTTCAGATCCCCAGTCTCTTTCTGTTTCCCAAAGGTTTAAGAGATCAGTACTTTAGGATCTCTTTCTCTCTTACCAAAAGTTTTTCCCAGTCTCTCAGTGGCAGACCTGAGATACAGCATCTGTGTCAACCCTATGGCCCTGGTCACTAGGGCCATACCAGGTCCTTACCAGGGCACACCTATGGTGAGGACAGAGGCAACATGGTGCTGGTCACATGGGGCAATACCTGTTGTGGTAAACAGGGCCTGCTCCAGGCCCTGCTTCAGCGTCTCTCTCTCTTTCCTCCTTCTCTCAAGTTGCAACAACTCTGAANTCTTACCAAAAGTTTTTCCCAGTCTCTCAGTGGCAGACCTGAGATACAGCATCTGTGTCAACCCTATGGCCCTGGTCACTAGGGCCATACCAGGTCCTTACCAGGGCACACCTATGGTGAGGACAGAGGCAACATGGTGCTGGTCACATGGGGCAATACCTGTTGTGGTAAACAGGGCCTGCTCCAGGCCCTGCTTCAGCGTCTCTCTCTCTTTCCTCCTTCTCTCAAGTTGCAACAACTCTGAAGGAAGGAAAGGGTTAAGAGCTCACCATCTTTTTGCATCTTCAAAGATGAGTGGGCTGCATCAGGGACTCCATGCTGGGAGCATCAGCTACAGTCCAAGGGCTCTGCTCCTCTGCATTCCAGCCCTTGGGGAAGAGGAAAATGTGTCTGCAGGGCCAGAGCTGGCCTTCCTGGGGGAACAACAGTGGCCAACTTTAGAGCCAGGCCCTGAACCCTGGCAAGGGGCTGCAGTTTCACCATGCTGGCAGGGGCTGGTGGCAGAGCCACCTTGGCTAGGACTTCCCTGCCCTGAAGAGGGATGTGGGAGAAGGTGCTTGGACCCTTGGCCTGGCAGAGCTCTATGCCTGCCAAGAGACAGGAGAAGAAGAGAAAAAATCTGGAAGTTCACCCCCTTTTATAGGCTCTGTCCACCAATCATCTCTGGGGTCAAGACACTGACTCAGGGGTCTAATGGGAGAGCTATCTCTAGCTCTATCTTCAAAATACAGTGCTCTTTCAATGTGAAAGCACAAAATCCAACACCTGAAAATTTGAACAATTTTCAAACTGCAACAGAGGTCACAGTTTCAGAACAGTCTTAAAACTCCTCTACTCCTTTGCTGAGGTCACACAGGCCAGATGTAGTTGAGCTGGAAATGATGCATTGGGTTAAAAACTGATGAGCATGAGCTCTCCTGCTCAAGGAAATTTATGGCACTGGTGGTGAAAGTCGACCTCACCTAGCCAAAGACATTGGCTAGACAAGTGCCTCACCTAGCCCAGGCATTCAGGCTCTGGGCACTTCTTCCATGTTCTCCCATGCCTGGCTTTTGCTGTGTTCTCTGTTGGTACACAGGCTTTGTGGGTTGTGGACAATGGCTGGGGTACCTCAGCCTTGGTGTTCCCAGTTCTAGTTTATCTGCTTTCCTATTTAACAAATAGTTATATTGCTAATTACTGGTGGGACTGTTTATACCAGGGCAGGGGATGAATCTTTCTCTCTCCAGGATCCTGATGGCCTCTTCTGTGTCAACCTCTCCTCAGGCTTAACAAAGGCTGTTATGGGAGGAGTGACTCCAGAGCTTTGCCAGGCCTGACTGTGCCTTGCTATGGGACTAAATACCTAGAGAGATGGGGCTCTACCATGGCAAAGAGTGTGGACCATCACCAGCAGTGAAATTAAGAGCTCCAAGGATGCACACAAGTCTGTAGTAATGGACCTAGATGGAGTATAGGGAAATCTTGGAGAGAGGACGATGAGCCAGGCAAAAGGGCTGTATACCTCTGGAGGTGCAGCATGGGTGGCACTGCTGGAGATGCAGTGATTTCTGTAGTAGCAGGAGACTGAAGCTGAGGGTAAGGGGAACAGTGAGTGCTTCTGCAATTCCTTTGCATTTCTCTGGCTGTTAAAACAGCACCATTTCCTTGTGCTGCCTCTGCTTAGTCAGGGACTGGCTCCCATCACTTGTGAATCCCTTTTGTCATCCAACTGGGATACAGAGCCACACTGTGGCTTTGCTGCACGATGACTAAGGAGAAATCAGAGCTGTGGTTTCTGAAGTTTTCCTGGTTTTGTAAACAACCAGAAGGAAATACTTAACTTAGCATGGGGGTTACTTGAGGACACTGTTGATGCTACCAGTCCGCGTGGATTCAAAAAGCAGCTGGACAAATTAATGGATGAAAAACACATCAAGGACCATTTAACTTGATGATACCATCTCAGGCTTGGGAAATCCCTGAGCCACAGGTCACTGGAGGATGAGAAAGCGTGCCAGGGATGCCTAACCTGTTCTTATAGCCTTCCCTTGCCATCTGCTGTTAGAAGTGGTGACCAGAGGTGGCTTTTTAAAGTTCAAGTCAGTTAATTATTCCCATGAGCCATCACTGCTTCGAAACCAGAATTTTCTCTCTGTGAAAGTTCCTGTCATGCTCAGTTCACTTCTATACAGCTTCTTCCACTGTTGCTGTGAACCCCTTTCTCTTCTCTCAGATTAAAACTAGGAATGAGCCCAAGCATTTGTGAGAAGGAGCATGTTATCCAAGGCTTGTCTGAACACTTGGATCTGCATTTCCAAGTGGCCTCAGACAGGTGGCACAAATTTCAACAGACTGAAGTGGGTTTCCAGAGACTCTTGTCTCAGCAATCCCTTGTGCATGACAGTAGCAGATTTATCCCTCACTTTGCTGGAGGTGGGCAACCAAAAACTACTGACCCTATTTGAAAACAAGAAAGTTATTAATGGAAGTGGGACCCAAATATATTCTAGATATTCTAGAATGTTCCCCTTTACCATATTAGACAGCTGGAATAGCAGGTTTGTTTCATCCCTGAAGAAGATGCTTATTTCGGAAGTGATTTCCACAGATTAGGAGCATATGATACTCTCTCAGTAATGATAATTAAGTATTTTCATGTCCAATTGCAAACTTAGCTGTTCCATGCAATACTTGTAGGAGAAAGAATTACAGAACACAGTAAACATTAGTGGCTGTGGCTTATTAGTGACAGAAGCTTAAATAGTGAATGTACTGGAAACATTTGGTCTTGTTTCCTGAAAGACAAACCATTAGTGTAATCTGGTTCATCTTGCAAATAGCACCTGGCCTAGCTGAGGCCTGGCTATGGGCTGCAAAACCAAGTACAATGAGCTGGAGCTCTGAGGAAAACTGTGCAGGGAAGAACTTTTTGCAGCTGAGGCAAGTGAGAGCAGAGTTGGATGGAATCCGTTGGTGGATGTCCATGAGCACCTGTACCTAAGGTGATGGGAGGAAGACTTCTGGAAGTCACAGAAACACTGAATCTCTGATTGGAAGAGGCCTTACATTGCCAAGTGCAACCTTCAATCCAGCTCTGCCAGGTCACCACTAAATCAGGCCCTTAAACACAGGGTCCACATGCTGTTTAAATGCCGCCTGTGGTAGGGACTTTACCACTGCCATGGACAGTGTGTTGCAATGTTTGATAACCCTTTCAGTGAAGAAATTCTTCCTAAAATCCAGCCTAACCCTCCCCTGGTTCAGCTTGCAGCCGTTTCCTCTAGTCCTGTTGCTTGTCTCCAGGGTTAAGAGGGTAAGCAGCTCCTCACTTTAGCCTTCTTTCAGGTAGTTGTAAAGAGTGAGAAGGTCTCCCCTCAGCCTCCTTTTCTCAAGGCTAAACAACCACATTTCTCTCAGCTACTCCTAACAGGATTTGTGCTGCAGACCCTTCATGAACCTCACTGGCTTTCTCTGGACTTGCTCCAGCACTTTGATGTCCTTCTGTGAGTGAGGTGCCCAAAACAGACTAGTGGAATCACAGAATTGTTGGAATTTGAAGGCACCTCAAGGGAGCATCAAGTCCAACACCGACATCCCTGCCAATTCCATTCAAATTAGAATTGTATGCAGTTTGGATTCTGAATGCAGTATTTGAGGAGTGGCCTCACCAGTGCCCAGTACAGGAGGATGACTGCTGCCCTACTCCTGCTGGTCACCCTATTTCTGGTACAAGCTAGAATGCCGTTGGCCTTCTTGGCCGCCTGGGCACACTGCTGGCTCAGATTCAGTTGATGAACACCCCCAGACCCTTGTCCAACAAGAATTTTTCCAACTGCACATCCCCGAGTCTATAGTCTACTGTGGGGTTTTTATGACCCTGGTGGAAGGTCTTCACAATCTTCCTCATTCAGACAGCTCACTGTCACAGGCTAACCAGGTCTGCTTAGATCACTCAGATCACTCAGATTGCCTGAGTGCACAGATGCTTTTTGCTTCTTCTTCTTCCCCTGTCTGGGAATGATGCCTCCAGATGCTGAGAGTCAAGGAGAATACTGCTGGAAAGTGAAAAAGAAAAAAAAAAAGACTGTTGGTCTTGGGGCAGCCAGAGCTGAGAGTAAGGTCCAAATGATGGCAGTTTTTGTAAGCTGACTCTGGGTTTAATGCTCCCTACTGTGGTTGCTGAGGATTGGACTGGAGAGGACCTTGGGAGAAACCTGCTGCTCTTCACACTGCTCTGGTGTCTGAACACAGGCCTCACCAGTTCAGCATTGATGAGACAGCAGCCAGATTCCTAAGGATCCCTGCCAATATAACCAGCCTCTGTCCAGTTGTCTTGCATGTTTTGTCCTTGCTCCCTATCCCCATGCTGAATTTTTTAAAGCTCTGCGATAGATGGGATGATGATTCCAAGTGTATCAGTGAGAGCTGCCAGGGAAGTGCAGTGGTGCAGGTACTGTGCAGCCTCAATGGACAGGACAGAAATCAGCCCAAACAACTGAATTGCTTTGGTGTGGTCTGCCACAACCCTGAGTCCAGACCTGAAGACGGAAGTGACTAGGACAGTGGTAGAAAGGGAAGCAGGGCTCCCATGAACATTGTGAAGTGAAAGCAGGCTATCCCCCATTTCTTGAGCTTTCCTTCAAGAAGAGGGATGCTGCACCAGGTATCTGTGAACTCACTGCGTCTCTTCCCTCTGGCTGTTGCCCAGGCCCTGCTCCTCCATCACTGCTAATTCCCCTGCCTGGCTGCAGGCAGTCAGCAGTATTTCTGCTGTATGTGAGCCGGGCCCCTGTCTGGGCTGGTGCCAGCAGCGTCCTCTTGCTCAGACCAGACAGCAGCAAGGCTCTGCACCATCATTTCAGTCAGGGTCTGATGAGAATGTGACTCAGTTGGCATCAGAACTGCAGTACTGGGCAAAAACCACATAGAAGAAGGCGGATGCAGCTTTGCTGGCTCCAAGGTGTGATGCTGGGGTGGGATGAGAATGTTGCCCTCCCATGATGTTCCCAGGAGACTGTGATCTGATAGTGATAAGGCAATGGAGCATCTTTTCTGCATGGGAAAGGCCATGCCCTGTGCAGCTCCTCTTAGTTTGATGCATCTCACAGCCATTTGTTCTGCAGCACTTGCAGTGTGGCAGCAGGAAGGGGGGGTCCAAACACTACCTGTTCTTCTCTTGATTTAGGTAAACAGATATTAAAGGCTCTTCCTATGGCCTAGGACATCATGGCTGAGCTGTGCCACCCATGTCCAGGACTTCTAGCACAGCTCTGAATGGTGCTTCTTGCAGGTGAAATCTTGTTAGGGGTAAGGAGGGCCATGCTCTCTGGGGTGAACTTGCTCTGCTGTTCTATCCTTTCATCATGTCTCAACTACTGCTCTGCCTTTCTGCACTGCCACAGAAGAGCTCAGGGCAGATATGTCTTGGCTTCAGACTCCTGCATGTGCTGTAGTTAGACACAGATTCATGGGAATCAGGTCTGAGAGGACAGAATTTGTTCTGACTCAAGTCCTGGCTTGGTTTTAGTACAAGTCTTGGGATCATAACTGACCTCATGCCCTTGCTGTTTGCAAACAAAACCAAAGGCTGCAAACCTGAGGAACTTCTCAGCTCATCTCACTGGCCTGGGCAACCTCCACCAGATGCACAGCTGGAGAGAGGATGGTGCTTCTGGAGGTGTCATCACCTATTATCCAGATCTACTTGTGGCAGGAGGAAAGACAGAGCATCCTGGGAGAAAATGGGAGAGACATCAGCAGAGAAGCAGCAGCACACAATTTAAACCTGTGATGGTTCCACATGTGCTGACCCTGCTGCTGCCCAATGCCTGGTGCTACTCTGCTTCACTGGAGCCTTATCCCTGTGTCTGTCCACCTTGGATGGAAAATGACATGCGTTTGCATGATGAACATTACCACATTATCAAATCATCCCAGCCTAAAATTAGCCCTTAATGGAGGAAGGGGAAGAGCTTTGCAACATGGAGCTGAATCAATAAGAACTTTTCTCCACCTCACCATATCTCCCTGAGGCTGTCCTCAGCAGCAGGAGTGACATGCTGTGCCTGCACTCCTCTTTGTTTAAGCAATGTCAGTATTTGGCTGATGATCTTGAAGTGGAGATCGATACTTAACACTTTATATAGACTTTCATATGCTAGAGAAAAGAATGACATTTCTTCTGTGCAGAAAGAGAAAGATGTAGTGGTGAAGGAGAGAAAACACAGCTCAGGATCAGGTGATAATAAAATCTCAAGATAATCATGAAATGCCATAAGGGAACAAGGAGAGAAGCACGTTCTGGCTCACTTCAGTACTTGTCTTGCTTTCTGGGCTCTGTTGTCCCAGCACTCTGGACGATGAAGTAGGATGGGGCTGCGGAAATGATCCTTCTGCAGCCTCTCAGCTGACTGAGCATTGCTTGGTATGTTCATGAATCCTCATCAAAGTTTTATGCCCCTCTTTAGAAGTGCTTTCCTTAAGCAACTCATATTAGCACAAAAGGCAAGCAGTGTGAGTTTTCTCCTATAACCAGGAGAGAAATTATTGCTACAGCCTGCAAATAAATGAATACTGCAACACAAGTTTTGGGAGCAGGCTCTCTTCTTTGTAGCCCGGCTCCTGTCTAAGGGAGCTCTGACTTCTCCCTCCACTGGCACAAAATCTTCAGGGCAGTGGAGACATGCCAGATCCTTACACAAAAGTAAATGGAGAAAGATAAGCAGATTGTGATTGCAGGGAGAAGACCCCTGTCTGAAATGACCAGCTCAGGCAGAGAACTGCTCACTGGGCCAGAGGGAGCAATCTTTTCTCAAGTCTCCCCTACCAAGACCGAGTCTGGGGCCAACAAAGGAAATAGATGCTAATGGCTGGAGAAGTGCCAAGCCCTGATTCACGGTGCCCTCGCCTGCCCTGTGACCATCATTGTTTGAAGCAGAGAGGTTTGCTATTTTTAGTGAAAAGCAACACTACACAACACATACTGCAGGGTTTTTCTCTCCGTCTTCCCTCTTTGCTTTCTCCCTGCACTGGTTTGTGAAGACTGGACTTCAGCCAGGATGTCCTGGAGAGAGACACAAGGCTCCCTGCACAGATTCTGCCAGACAGTGGTGGCAGGGACCAGGAGGAGCAGCTGCACAGGCAGGTCACTGCCTGGGGGTCTCACCAGTATCCTTGGGAATGTACATCCCATATTGTGTCTGCTCTCAGCTGTATGTGCCCTGTACAAACAGCTCCTGATTTCTTCCCATCCAATTAATTCCTGTTTGAGATGAATGCAAATGTGCAGTCTGTGCTACTTAAACAGTGGGAAGAGGGAAAGTCTCTTTGAATATTTACGTTAGAGACTATGAAATTTAATCAGCAATATTAACAAGTGAAGAACTCTGCTGAGATTCCCAGTGAATAAAAAGGTTTTGACAGAGAAAGTGAATAACCTGTCAAGAGGGAACCCAGAGTAAAATTGCTTCAAAGTCAGTTAGTCCAGAGACGCAGCTGAGAGCTCTTTCTTTATGGTTCCTTTAAATGAAAGATTCCTGGGAATAACAGTGTCTGGTTCCACCATCTAGGTCTCCCCATAGTACATGGGATGAGTGCACGTGTGCAGATGTGTGCTGTGTTTACATGCTCCATTCTGGGCATGCAGAAAGCCTTCACCCTGTGGCTTGGACCTGTCTTGCTTGTTGTGTGCTGCTAGATGCTGTATTCCAGCCTCTGCACTGCTGCTGTTAGGATTTTATGAGTGGTGCAGCCTGTCATAGAATCATAGAATCTTTTAGGTTGAGAAAGACCTTCAAAGTCGCTGAATCCAACCATCAACCAACTCTAGAAAACCTTCTAGACCTCCATATCTACACAACTGATGGCAACTGAACTACTTCCTCTACAACTTGCTGCCATATTTGACTTTCTGTACATGTGCTGGTGCTCTGGGTGAATGTTGGGTATTTGTAGGTACAAGTTTCCATGAATCATGTGGAGGATGGAGAGTGTGTGTGGCTCCAGTTAACGTACCACTGGGTATTGTCGTGTGGAGCTGGGTGCATTGCCTGCTATTAACTTTGAGGTGGAGAGCTATGCAGCAGTTGCAACTTCTTATGAAATGATTTTTGTCATGGCAAGACAGTAGGTGATGCTGAACTGTGTCTACATACACTGAGTAACAGAGAGACCAGGGCTCATATTGCAAATGTCAGAGGGCTGATGATGTCTGCCACAGCTGTTGTTTCAGCAGCAGAGGCACTTATCTTCTGGGTTAAGCAGGTGGATCTCCATCACTGCTACTGCTTGTGGAAACAACACTGCACATGTGTGGGCTATGCCCTCAGGCCTATGTGGAATTAATTTTCCTAGGTGCTTTCCAAGAGTAGCCATGAGAAGCCATTGAGCTTCCAAAACAGCTGATGCAGGTTGATGTGCTGGAGAGGCAGACATCTGAATGGAGCTGCATCCTGGCTAGAAGATTGTTCTTTGTGCAGTTACCAGAACAGGCACATAATAGCTCCTGACATCTCCATTTTGTGAGGGAATTGCATCCTATGAAAGAGACCAAGAAGAACTTTTCATCTCAGGTCAGGCAAGATGGAACTCAAGCCCAGGCTTTCCCTGTCCACAGTGATCAGTGTAAGGAAGAATCAGTCTTCTTCATTGGTGCTTATACAATTCTCAGTGTCTTCATAAAATGTTTCTGCTTCAGTAGAACAGCAGGTTTGCCTGAACTTTCACAGCATCAACACTGCTGTGATGATATGATCCTTGTGCAGGATGTGCACTCACTCTGCATGTCAGGAGCAGGATTCAGAGAATTCCATCAGCAACAGCATAATCCAGCAGTATTAAATTGGCTTCTTCTCCAAGAAGTGAACTGTTGGCTTCATCTTTACCCAGGAGATGCTTATTAACAAATATGTAAAAGAAGAAAAATTGGCCAGGATGCTTGTCTGCATCATAGACTTTTAAATAGCCTTTAACCCAATCTGCTACTCAGAGTTGAACATTAAATGGCTACAAATGGAACTGGTGGGAAAACATGACCTCATTAAATCTGTGTGCCATCCATCTCAGGCTGGATGCAAACAAACCACATGCAGATAGGACTTCAAGCAAAAAAAAAAAGAAAAAAGGACTAACAGAGAGATGCAGTCTCAGCCCAGCAAAGGTCATCATCTCCAGTACAGCAATTACTCCCTATCCCTACTGGA
This sequence comes from Upupa epops, assembly GCA_013397515.1. Classification (NCBI taxonomy): domain Eukaryota; kingdom Metazoa; phylum Chordata; class Aves; order Bucerotiformes; family Upupidae; genus Upupa; species Upupa epops. Next base: position 21,922 of record VZRI01009264.1, on the reverse strand, counting down.
GCAGATTGACTCGACTACATGGGAGTCTTGGGTCAGCCTGGAAAAAACCAAAAATGACAATATTTTAGAAAAAGTCCCAAACCAACAAAACCAGTAAATTTTTTATGGCAGAGGCAGAGAGATTAAACATATCCTAAATTATACATATATGGGGCTCATTATGGAGACATCAGGGAGCTTTGGGTTTGCTATGAAAACACTACAAGTGAAAGCTTTGCAAGTTCATATGCAGTAAAGAAACTGCTGGGTATATTGAAAAAAACCCCAGTATCACATGCTAAAGCTCCTCAGTGGTAGAACTCTATTCCTTCTGAGAGGAACTGAAGGCTTATGTCCAACTTTATCAGCAGCCAGACTGACTGAACTGGAACCCCAAAAAAACCACTGCCTACAACAGCCTGTAAGAAGTCCCTTCTCAGCCTCAGAGATGCTGGGGTCAGGGAAAAGCTCAGTAATTTAAAGTCCTCCCTCCCTCTTCCTGTTGAATTTAGTCAGCAAAGCAATCAGTTCTGTATAAAAGATGGAAAAAGCTTTGATATAGCAAAATGTGGATAAAACAGGGCACTGGAAAAGGCAGTCCCACTATGCCACAGCACAGAACAGTCTTGTATCTGCCTAGATCTGGCCCGCAGACTTTATGTCACTGCAACTTGCAAAACTCAAGAGACACAAAGAAGTACTGGAAACAGTCCAGTGGTGGACCACAAAGATGAACATCTCTCTTATTTAATTGAGCCTGACACACCTGGAACTCTTTAGCTTGGAGACGAGAGGACTGAGAGGGGATTTCATCAACATTTAAAAACATGCACACTTAAACAGAGTGAATGTCAGGAGGATGGGCTCAGACTCTTCATAGTGTCGAAGGCTGCCCAGAGAGATTGCGGAGTGTCCTGCTTTGGAGACTTTCAAACCCTCCTAGGCTTTCCCGTGGTGTAATCCTGATCTGGCAGGGAAGTTGTGCATCATGTTCTTCTGAGGTCCTTTCCAGCCTCTACTATTCTGTGATTCTGTGATTCCTGGGGCTCAGCTGCTCATACCAAAGGTTTTTGTGATTGAGTTTTTGTGTTAGAGTTTTCTGGTGCTCTGGAATATCTTGCCTGTATCTGTAGTGATCTCAGTGCATCCCCTGTGGTATCCTGGCACTTCTAACAAAAGCCCATCTGGGCTGTCACTATGCTGGCTTCACGTGATATTTACATCTGATCCTGAATACAGTGTGTTTTCCTGAAACCCTGGTAGTGGAGCAACAACAGCAAAACCCTGTCTCGTTGGTTTGAATCTCATGCTACAGAAATTTTGCAGAACATGCACTTGATGTACTGCAACAGCATCAGCAACTGTTTCCAAAACGAAAAAAGGGGGGATTTATTTCAAAATTTACGCTTCAAGCTGGTGGAGAATGCTCTGCCATGGTATGTCCGAGCTTGAGATACTGTAAAAGATAAGGATGTATTCCTGCTCTTATAATGTCTCCATCAATCACACACATCACCAAACAATGCACATCATCTCCTGCTTTCCCAGCAGTGCAGCTCCCATCCTTGGATAGGAGTCAGTGAATGCAGAAAGGTCTTTTTCTCTTGTTTTGGTGGTTAATCTTGCTTGAAAGAGTCTCGATTAGTACATGCAGCATGTTGCCTTGATCTACAGGACTAGTAAATTCTCCCCTTAAACTTACCCAGAGATAATGATTACTAGTTCCCCCTTATGAGTCACTTTTTGGATCCAGTTTCTACTTTTTTGAAGCTGCTTTTCTAAAGCCCTTGGCCAGCTGAGGAAATTCCACCAGACCTGATGTCTGACTCTATTCAGATCACACAGTGGAAAAGACATGGCCCTGACATGAGTGTGGATCACCCCTAGAGTAAGCTGGTTACCATGAACAACATGTAGTTTGAAGATTTGATAGATTTTAAAGTTGTTTGATTTTTGTGCTTTTATACTGAAAGAGCATTTTATTTTGAAGCTAGAGATAGCTTTCCCATCAGACTCTGGGGGCAGTGTCTTGACCACACAGGTGATTGGTGGACAGTGCTTATAAAAGGGAGTGGACTTCTGGCTCTCTTCTCTTCTTCTCCTGGCTTGTGGCAGACAGCGAGCTCTCCTCAGCAGGAGAGCATCTCCCCCCACCCCCCTTGGGGTGGTGGTGGGGAAGGCCCAGCAGCCGCAGCCCTGCCACCAGCCCTTGCCGGGCATGGTGAAATTGCAGCTCCTCCCTTAGTGTGGGTCAGGGCCTGACTGTAAAGTCAGCTGCTACAGTTCACCCATGGGGGCCAGCCATGGCTTCCCCTTCCTCGACAAAGTGGAACACAGAGGAAGTGAAGTCTCTGGACTGTAGCTGTCAGGCCCAGCACAGAACTGCCTGCCTGCTGCAGCCTACATGTCTTTGAAGATGTGAAGGGGGTGANCAAACAGAAAGAGACTGGGATTCTGAAGTCTGTGTTCCCACATCTGAGATGCTGTTTGGCCTAAAGATCTCCCAAACAGAATCTGCTGGCCATGGTCACATTACAAAAAACTCCCAATACAAGAGGAGTTACAAGCAAATCTGAGACATGCAGGGAAAGCTAGTGTCTGCAAAAGAACCAGAAAATGTCCTTTTCCACAGGCATCACAATGTGATGCATGGGTGAATTCCGCCTCTGGTTAGAGTGTTAGTGTACACCCTTTTTTCCAAGGGCTTTCATCTGAAGCCAAAGACCAGTATGTTTAGCTGTCTCCATTTCTCTCAGAGTGTGTGCAATGGCATTGTGATACAGTTTCTGGTATTTCCTTTTCTTATTGGTGATGGGTTCAATAAATTCATTTCATTTTAGCAAAGCTGCTTCATTGCCTGTTGAATTCTTGGCGAGAGTTTGTTGGTGGTGTGCTTGAATTGTAGGCACCAACCCAAAACTGTTCTAGACCTTCATTCTAACCCAGGACACATGTCCTCAGAGCAGTGCCTGGCGCCTCGGCTTCATTGCTTTAGCAATCCAGGTCAGCTGTAAAGTGAATGCTGATTGCACTGCCCTACTAAACATCAGAGTATGTGTGTGTGTATGTGTGCGCGCATGCGCCTGGGAGGGATCCTGCTGTACACAGTGTCCCCCATGCCTTTTTCTCCAAAGTGTTATACACTGTCTTGTTTCCTAATGGCCTGGAGCCATTAGGGTCAACAGATGCTGCTCATCTGCTCCCCTCCCTGAGTTTCATCATTCTCCAAAGCATTGTAAACAGATGCCAAGGTACAAAGTCTATTAACAGAGGATCGTGCAAGGAGAACTGAGACATACAGTTTGAGTATTGATGATTCTTCTATTGAGGTCAAGTGCTTCTTGAATGGATGTTGTGTAGTACACCAATATGCATCCCCCCCAGCCCTGAGCAAGCTCGTACTGTCATGGTACAGTGGCACTAAGGGCCTGGAGATACATACAATGGTTGCACAGGAAAGAGGTCACTACATAGTCCATGTAGGCTCTTCTGCTCACTGTGAACCTTCTTCCTGCACAAGATTTCTTCTAGCATGACATGTCACTAATATATAACTTAAGCTCAAAACTGTAGGAAGGATTTCCTCAAGGAGTACCCCCGTCTCTGGCCTGGGAACTCAGCCTGGCTGGCAGAATCATGCTGTTTGGCCTCCAAAATGTGTCAGGGGCTGCATGTGGCCACTTGACATTACCCCTTTTGGAAGCCTTTGCTGAAAGTAACAACTTGACAGTTCTGTGAAGCAGTTGTCTGTCTGGAGGAATTAAGGGAGAGAATAAAACCATGTATTTATCTATTTATTGCTACCAGCAACATCAGGAGAATGAGCACATGGAAGCAGTTCGCTTGTCAGTCTCAGCTGAGGAAAGCTAGGCATTGTAACTGGGATTCCTGTCCTACCTTTTAAAAGCAGCAGGGAAATGTTTCTTGATAGCACAGATAATTAAGTACCTTCCTTTCATCCAGTTATGATGCAGGACATGAAGTGGCAGTTGCTGAAGATGAACTTCGTTAGACGGCTTCAACCTAGCCTAGTGAAAAGATCAGCTGGGGAGTTCTCTAACAATTAATGCTGAAATACTGATCTATCCCAATCCAGCTACATCCCTGCACACCTCCCCTCCTTGCCTTCCTTGTCCTCGCCAGCCATTTGCAGTCTCTCTGGTGTATAGATGTGATTACATCTCAGTAACTAATTTTGCAGTGTGTGTTCAAACTCTGTATGCTGGAGCACTGAGAGCACCACAGTCCCACATTTGCATACTGGCAGATGGCACCAATTCATGGCCACCATAGCAGTACAGAGACCTCCAGCTCTGATTTCAGCACCAAGCAGTCCGAGCAGTTTTCCTTCTGGATGGTGGCATGGGTCCAGGTATACTGATGAACAGGGGGTTTAAGGTTCAGACACTTGCTGCCATCAACTCTCACCCCATTTCACACCACTACAAGGAGAGTTGCTAATTCCTTTCTGTGGATGTGGCAGGAAAATCTGTCCCCATGAAACTTGTGAAGATCAGGGAGGGATCCCTGTGACTCCACTTGGGTTCTTTTTACTGGATCTGCTCATCAGAGTTCCTCTGCCTAGCACAGTGCTGCCCAAATAACGTGACCTGAGTCCTCCCAGAAAGGGTAGGTGGCCAGGGGTGTCCACGGAGCTGTTCAGTGTGGGCAGCTACTATCCTGCACTTGGGATGATACGGTGGAGTAGCCATGCATCTGTCTTTGGAGTCACTATGCCAGCTGTGAAGGATCAGTGCCCACGTTTCCTTCTGGTCTAAAAATGGGAGTTGCCTTGCAGGCAGGGCACTGCAGTGTTGGTATGTTCAACACTCACAGAACCATGGAATTCTTTCGGTTGGAAAAGGCCTTCGAGCTCATCAAGTCCAACTATTACTGGTGGGCTTGGGTCCCAAGCCCACCAGTAACCCATGTCCCTAAGCTCCAGATCTACATGACTTTTAAACATATGCAGGTTTCGTGATTCAACCCCTTCCCTTGTTCCAAAGCCTGATGACCCTTTCCATGAAGAAGTTTTTCCTAATGTTTCCTAAACTTCCCCTGGTGCAACTTGAGGTCATTTCCACTTGTCCTATCACTTGTTACTGGTGAGATGAGACCAGCTTCCAACTCTCTTCAGGTGTGAAGGATTTTTTTACTGGAAAAAAATCAGGAGCCCTATAAGCTGCATGATACATGTGGCAGTCTGTGCAACAGGTTGATGTCAGACTGGGGCTGATGCTTTGCAAAGCAGGTTTGAAATGGTACAATGTATTGGTTTTATTTTCATGTGCAGGTGTAGCTGCAGCATCTGAGCCCTGAGAACATGAAAGCCTCTGCCACACACCCACACCCATCCCAGGGCTGGCTGAGATCAAGGTGTACTATGTAACCTCTGATCAGCTGATTGGGAGAAGGGGTAGGCTGTGATAAAGAGCTCTTGCCATTGCTGAGATGCTGTGGTGAGGTTCACATAGTTGGGCTGTGCCTGAGCTGTGTTGCAGGTTTATCCGGCTGTACACATGACTGATCTTCCTTCTCTGACTTCTTGGACTGAACTGCACTTGTCCGATGATCTCTGGACTGAGACTGTTCCTGGAAACATGACCCAGGTCTGTTCTGATCTTGCTTGGAATTGCATTACCTGCCCATACTGGTGCTGTCCTGGGGGAGGCGAGTTGGGTCCGTCTTTCCCTGGGGGTGTGGTGCTGACTAACATGAGAGCAATGTCCCACTTACATGGGAGAGGACGAGGGGAGAGTCACTGTGGGCTTCTCTCCTGCATTAGGTTTTCCTGCTTGTGATTTGTGTGAATGTCCCTTAGCAACCAGATCAGTTCCTAAGTGTGTGTATATTTCTGTTTCCTTCACCAGAACCCTCCAGAGAGGTTTGTTTCTGGGAGCGTCTCTTATAGCCATGTGACAGAGCTGAGTTCTTGGCTGAACTGCTTTTGACTGCTTGTTCGTGCCCAAGCTCTGTAGTGGGATACGAGGTTTTCAGGATGTGCTTGTAGAGGGAGGATCCAGCCCCAATGAGGAGCCCCATAAAATGCCCTAGTGCACATGGCTGAAGTGTGCAGGACTGAATGCAACACGATCTGGGGTACAGAAGGCCCTAATATGTGCAGGTGACCTCATGATGCAGTGGTTTGTTTATGTCCAAGAAGCCCTTCTGCTTGGAACGGCTTGTTCCAGCCAGTGGCTGCAGTGTGTTTCTGTGCCAAAAGCCTTGCAGGGACTTTTCTGTATGTGAAGGCCTCTGAGGATTGTTCCTCTGGAAGTAACACTCACTGATCAGTCAATGACATCCTTTAAAAAGCACTAAAAGCCCCCGTGGTTTTGCTGCCGAGGGCAACAGCTGCCTGGTCCCCTGAATGGTGTGAATCCTCTGTCATGAGGATCATTGAATTTTCTACACAGGGTCACTTAGTAAAAAAACCCCACCAGCCCTCCATCCCTGCATCTGCCTGGCTATTAGAAAACGGTATGATTTGAAAAATACAGAATTCCCCAGCTCAAAAGTGTTTTAGAAAATTTGAATGGATTTAAGCTTATCATTTTAACCTCTGTGAATACCTTTGGGGTGCTGTGGAAAAGAACAATTGTCGTGATTCCTTGCAGGGCAATCCCAAGGCTGCTGTACTGCTGTCACCTCTGTGATGCTGCACAGCATTAACATTGTACCAGTGGCACAAACCGCACTGACACCTTGGCCTTTGTCAAAGCCAAGAGGGAATGAGTTTCATCGGTTGACTTCTGACACCTTGTGCTTTCTGAGCCATTACTGAGGTTGGTTTAGTGTCAATGATTTCTGGAAATTACAGAAAAGACATTTTTCACCAGCTTGAAGGAGGAAGAGGCTTTGGATCAAGCTCATCTGGTTCCCTTGTGGGGAAGCACAAATGCCTCCAGCCACTGCTTGTATTTTTTTACCTGAGCCTTGCATTTCCTCACCCCTATTTGTCTAGATAAATGTAGCTGTGCCCAGTCTTTGGAATCCTTATGAGATGCTGACAACTAATCATTTGTGCTTCATCAACAGATATTCTTAGACTGACTCCAAAATTATCTGATTCACTAATTAATTAATGTACTGTGCTTTGCTGGGCATACTGTAGAGAGCACTTGAGTGCTCAGGGAACAGCTGTTGGCTTCTTTTCCACCATTTCCTTCTCCAGGGACTCTCTAGCTTGGTGCTTCATGCTTTGATGAAGCTGTCCTGGAGTGTTGAACCCTTCCAAGATACTGGTTTTTAACAGTTTCCACCAAGAAAAGCCTCTCTTCTTCCTGTTTGCATTTCTTTTGTGCCTATCTATGGTCTTCTTTCTCCTGGTGCAGCAGCTCTCTGTGTACTTGATGTGGTCTGGCCAGTGAAAACCAGGGCCCCTGCATTGCTGCTGCAGCTGCTGCTTGTGAGAATCAATGTTTGGGTCAGGACCTGAGAGATGCGGCAATATCAACAGAGAGATACTTCAGCGTATATCTCAACAGTTCTTGGGGTGCTGTGGCCAAGGGCCATTAGAAATTAAATGCTCATCTGCAGACAGGACTCTCTTCTGATTGTTTCAATTTCAGGAGGTGAGGAAATACAGCAGAGAACCTTGAGCCTACTCACCAGTACAGTCCAGTGTATCCAGGCCAGGAGACTATGTTCTGTGTACACTGTTTTTCTGAACCAGATTGTACCCTCCAAGGAAAATGGACCTTGCAGCGTGATGTGCGTTGCAAAGTGCCATGTGTGTTGATCGTGCTGTACAGATAAAATATAACAGTGCTGAGATTCAGGGACTCCCATGGCCTCATTCAGAAGACAGGAAGAGGGCCAGTGAATGAATTTGGATAAGATTCTGAGAAGCCAAAAGTTTGGTTTGGTTTGGTTTGGTTTCTTCAACTGAAAAAACAATAACAAGACTTTTCTGAGCTGTCAAAAGACTGAACTAAGGAACACACTAGATCCTGGGGCTGATTAATAGATTGGATGGGATTTTACTGACTCTAAAAATGTGTCTGTATCTGTGTGGGTGTCCCAGGGATGTTTTTGGAGTTGGGGGTGCAGAATTATTTCTGCCTGAAGCTGATAACTGTATGGGTGTGTCAGGGAGGAGGACTGGGTCACACTGGCCTCAGTGATCTGTTTCCAGTTAGTGCAGGTTTAAAGGTGTTGAGGGCTCAGCTGACATTGTGTGTGTGCTTTCATCCAAAAGCACAGTATCGCCTCGTGCCATCAGGCCATCAACAGAGGGATGGGGAACATATACAGGCACGAGATACTCTGGTAATCCTCCCGCTCTGCCACTGCAAACAGTTGGACCATGGCTAAACCTGTGGCACAGAACCTTCTGCCATGGGTGGCTGTGACCTGTGGCAGCACTGGTGGCATGCTGAGGGAAGATCAACTCCAGCTGAGCCTGCTTTGAGTATCAGAATTGGACTAGGTGATGTCCAGGTGTGTCCTGCCAGCTTCAATCATTCTATGGTTTGTGTGTCACTGTAAAGACTGGAGCAGAAACAGGTATAAGGGATCAGAGACAGAGAGAGAGGACAGGAATGAACTAGCAGATGGTGGTTTTGACCTTCATGTGAGGAGCAGAACTTCAACCAGGAGATGAAGAGCTGCAAGCAGTATACCAGGAAGGAGGTGGTTAGAGTGACATGCAAAGTTCCTAGTGACCCTGCTGTAGTGGGGTAAGTTGTCAAAATCATGACATTAAGGACCAGGCTTTCTTGGGGTCCCTGGTGTTGTCTTCTCAGAGTCCAACATCAGCTCTCAGTGCTGAAGATGAGCGTTTTCAGCATGGAGCTCTTTTCATACTTGAGTCCCAGCTACCCCTTCGCTTCAGACAAACCCCTTCCTCTGGCTTCAAGGCTGAAATAGTGAAATCTATGCCGATGTGGCAAGTTAATGCAAAACTTCCCTGTCTGTTTGAGCCTTTTCCTGGAGCAAATCCAAGGCTGCTGCAAACACAAAGGGATTCATCACTCTCAAGCTGTCTGCAGATAGCAAACCAGGAGCAATGTTTGACAGTGAGGAATAATTACCTTGCCAGATTTGCTTTATCCACATTTCAAATTCAGAGGGGAGAAAAAGCCACATAACCAATGGCTCAGGCAAGAAGCCCATCATGAAGAGCATCTAGTGCAACTGGAAGCTCCCTTATCCTAAGACAGATGTGCTCATGGCAGCCAGGCAGAGGGATGAGAAGCAAACACCATGTGCCTCGGGATGTCCTTCGCACCTGGTGCTTCCTTTCAGACTTGTTCCTCTTCAGGGACTGATCTTGGTTATAAATGGCCCTTTGATGCTTGAGATGCCCAACCAAAGCCTGGCATAACAAATCCTGCCCAGCCTGAGGAACAGCATCCTGAAATGAAGCTTGTGCCAATTTATTTTGCTCATCTTTCCCACTTCTTTAATTAAATTAGTTTGAACATGAAGGGTTGCCTGACCCTTATTGGGTTAAATGAGCCAGTCTCCATGGCAACCAGCTTCTCTGAAGGTCTGATATCTCACAGTCTCTCCCTCAAACTTTTTTCATTCCTTAGCTCTGATCCCTCTTTGCATATAGTTTTTAAAGGCATAAAGTTAGGTTTGTGGCTGGGATAGGATGCTGTTTCCTCTTCCTGCAGGAGCTCTACCATACTTGGAAGCGAGGTGGCTTTTCTTGGTCTGGTGGGATGATTTCAGACCGTTAATCTTGCAGCAACTTCAGGGTCTGCTTCCTCCCAAGCTGCACAGTGGTTTCCATTCAGCTAGTTATTTTTTAGTGTGGATCAAAACTCACAGAAAGTATTGCTCTGTAATAATCCTGGAGGAAAAAAAGAAAGAAAAAGCCATATAGAACTTTGAACAGGAACAGTCCCGCTGTAAACAGCATGGATGGCTCTGAATGTACATGCCTTGGAGTTCAAGTTTAATGTGCTGGGTCACATCAAGCCAAGGGCAGACACCATAAAATCCCAGTGTGGCAGCACACCAATGGGTATAGGAAGTGCCTGAAGGTGCTGAGGAGAGATGGGACAAGAAATTTTGCTTGCTTAAAGTGTAGATTTGTGCTTGTGCAGGAAGTCAGCTTGTACGACTCTGATGTTTTCTAGCCTCTGCTCTGAGATTTGGGGCAGGAGTTTTTTCTTTGGTGGCAAATCAATTCAAATGCTAGTAGTTACCGAATGTTCCAAATACTGGAGGCCAGAACCCCTTCTTTTAAATGTCCAGTGTTGGCTATTTAGAAGATAACCAATAAAAAGCTAAGAAACATCGTATTAGAAGGAAAGCTCCCAGGCAGTGTTGCCTCTGTAGGATTTAGCATGGAAAGGAAAGAAGGCAATGCAAGGGAAAGGTCGGGAAGTCACATGCCTGTATGTACTCTTTATGTACCTAGCAAAAAATGTGGTGAAGGAATATTTAACATAACAGGCAGAGATGTTCTAAGACTTGGGGATGAAAGATTTTAAGCAATTAGTTAATTCAAAATACGATTCAGATATTCAACAAGGAGGGGAATCTATCAGGAGAACATATCCTAGAGGAAGTAATAAATTTGCTATCCTTCTGCATCTTTCAATTACATTTGTGAATGGAGTTCATTTAAGGTTCATTTAAGCTATTTCAGATGCTTACTTTAGGTTGACATGACCTGCACCCATCACCTCCACTGACAGCAAAAGGAGCAGAGGTTGCCTGTATGAAATGCTTTTGGGTGTTTGTGCTTTAAGCAAATACAAAGAACCAATTGAGTTCCTCCCTGGAGTGTCTCTAAACTCACTGCTTCAGAAGAACCATGACAAATACCCGTTTAGGAGTGAGTTGGGAAGCTCCTCCAGGTCTGAGTTATGTAGCCAGCCCTGGAACAAGGATGAAAATAGTCCAAAAATTGCAAAGGAAGGGACCAAATTTTGGAACAGACGGCTGAGTGAGGTGATTGAATCATCATCCCTGGATGTGTTTAAAAGTCATGTAGATCTGGAGCTTAGGGACATGGATAGTTGCAGGCTTGGTACAGATGAGTTAATGATTTGACTCAGTGATCTGAAAGGTCTTTTCCAACCTAAGGAATTCTATGATTCTATGAAACCATGTGTATGTGCTCAGCCTGTTTCATACACACAGCCACAGGTATCTGAACACTCCCTTGAGTTTTCATCTTGTTTCTCAGAAAAGTGAATCTGGTTCAGTATTTTGGTTGCTTTGAGAAGATGCTTTGTGCCTTTCACCACAGTGAATGCCTGACAGGGCTTTTGAAAATTGTCAATGCGGAAAGTGTTTGAGGAGCTTATGCTTTCACAAATATGTTGCAAAGAAAAATATAACAAATCAGGAAAACATTAGCCCCGTGTAGAAAGGACAGGTATGTCTGATGTCGCCTTTCTTTGAACAACATTAACATGTGACCATCCTTATCTGTACCAGCGCCCTGAGGGCACCCACAAACTTCAATGGCATTGACCTGGGGGTGCTGCAAACCATACACCTGCGCTCAAGAGCCTCTTTCTACTCAATATTGGGAGTTGATACAGGGACTAAGTGAGTTTGTAAATTGGGGTCTTGTTGAAAAATTATGTGTGATGATGCATGTGAACTGCTTGATTGCTTCCTCTTACACATATGAGGACATTTGAAGTTCTTGTGTGGTCAGCAAGGTTGGAAAGGCAAACCCTCCATTAGTTCATGTCATATTTAGACCTTGTTAATGAATATAAATATCTAAAAAGCAAGTATCATAGGGATGGGACTAGGATCTTCTGGTAATGCCCAATGACAGGGCAAGGAGATGGATGAAGTTGCTACATAACTTTTAGGGCAGCAAATGCCCACAGTAAATCCAGTCTCATCTGCACCACGTGAGAAAAACTCCAGAAAGGCTGCAGGCTCCACGGCTCATCTCTGATGGCAGCACAGTTGTCCTTCAACATCCTCTGCATATTCTTTTTTCTTGTTGGAACTGCAGTCTTGAATGATAAAAGCTTTTGTGTGATCTGATAAATGTCTGTAAGGTACTTGCCTGGGCATTACATGACTGAATAACTGGAGCACCAGCAATACTCTTGTAAGCCCAGTGAGCTGCTAGGTCTCAGTGTAATTACAAATGAGGAATCACCACAAGATGAATACACTTCTAGTGGAGGTCCTCAGTGAAATCTCCAGTTCTGAAATCTCACACTCCAATCCCCCTTTCACTGCATCTCTACCATGCATTGCTGCTGCAAAAAATGCCTTGTGCCTTGTCTCCATGTCTCACTGTTTTGCCTGAGGACAGGCACTCACATCTTCTAGTTGTCACAGATCTCTGGTAGCACAACCATCATGGCCACAGAGTTGAAGGAAGAGTGGTGAATGGAGAGAGGTGCTGCTGAGAGGGTAAGGAACCCCATTTTCTACTTTCCCCCTTTTTCTGTGCACAGAAAGGCTGGTATATGTCCCATTTGAGTGAGCATCTAGGGGAACATCTCAGGAAGGATGAGGAGTATCAGCTCTGTCTGCAAGAAAAGGGGTCTGAGGAGATATTGCAATAGGATGGCAGAATACATTTGAGTATTTTGCTGGTGTCTGGCAGCAGAGCTGTTTCTTGCATTTCTGGGGGAGATGCCATATTCCTTTTATTTCTGTTAATCTTTGTGGAGTGGCTGAAATCTATGTCACAGATCTTAACAGAGGAGCAGAGCTGATGCCACTGAACTTACCCTGACAGTTTAACCTTGTTACAAGCATCCAGAAGACCTCGTAAAATGGTGTTGCCTTTGGCTGGATCTTGTTCCTTTAGTTTGCTTATGAGGACGTCATGTGTGGCAGTGAAGAGACCTCACTGAAGTGGTGATTTAACACAGCACTGTCTCTCTCTCCATCTACTTCTGAGAGGGGAAACTAGACTGGGAGTTTTGGCCCATGTGTCTACAGGGCATGAGATGCTGTTTGAGGAAGTTAGATGCATATCAGAAAATGCTCTAAAAGACATTTTTCTCCAAACATGGGGCCTGCTCTCAGGTATTTTATCAGTTTGCCTGGCCTTTGGTAAATGCAGAGCTGCCCACACGCTGAGCATACCATCTAATACTAGTGCAGAAGGGTACTTGCTGGTTTCCTAAAGGCAGCACAATGTTCTTCCCTTAAGTATCTTCTGAGCTAGGTTAAATTTAAATGTTTGGAACACAAATAAGAGACACACTGTCTGCTTAGTAGGAGATACCCCATCACACAGGTTCTCGTTGTCAAAAGGTGCTGTAGATTACTACCCAAAATGAAGTCCTTTGCATATGATTAAGTGCAAAGCACCATCAGTCATGTTGTTCTGTACTGTCAGTTCCCTTAAAAGCCATTACTGAAGCCTGAATCTGAGTCTTAAACAGTTCATAATTATGTTAAAGCTCTGGCTTATCTTTGCATAGATGTGAGTGCACAGCTCAAGGTGATGGAGCATGAAGACAAAGAGAGAGATTATGTCTCCATTCACAGTTGTCCACTGAAGAGGCATCCTCATATGTGCCCTGCACATCTGGGACAGTCAGCACAGATATGCAGGGAGTGCTGAGTCCTCCCATTCCGAAGTGAAGTGCAATACAATGAAGGTAACTCAGCACTATGCACAGGTAGTGAACATCTAGAATCACAGAATCACAGAACATCCTTGGTTGGAAGAGACCTTCAAGGTCATCAAGTCCAATATTTGACCCAGCACTGTCAGGTCACACCTGAACCATGTACCTCAGCAGTATGTCTACCTGCCTTTTAAATATCTCCAGGGATGGGGACTTCACCACTGCCATGGGCAGCCTGTTCCAGCATTTGATAACACTTTTGCTGAAGAAATTCTTCCCAACAGCCGGATTAAACATTCTCTGGTGCAGACTGCAACCATTTTAACTAGTTCCTGTTGCTTGCCAACAGGGAGAAGAGGCTGTCCTGCTCCTCGCTCCAGCTTTCACTCTGTTGGTGACTGATGGTAGGTTGTGTGAGCCCCATGCTGGTAAATACATGTCTTACCTGCTAGTTAGGAAGATAGTGATGACCTACAGCATTCAGTCTTGGGCTCTGCATAGAGGGTACTGATCCAATGGCTTCCAGAATCTGTGTGTGAGCAACATGGCCATGCTGTAGCTTCATCTGTGCTGCAACTTCTGGCAGAAGCACTGATTAGTTCTTCTTGAGCCTTATCCTGTGGGGGCTGCAGTCTCCATGTCTCATCCTTTTTCTGAGATCAGTGCTCAGGGAAAGCCAGTTGCCACTTGGGCTGCAGGGACACTGTTAATTCAATCCCTCTAAGGCTTACTTCTAGGTAAGAAACTGTGTGTGCATTGAAGGTTGTTCAGAGGATCAGAAAGGTTGATGGGGTACCTGGGACCCCAGTGGCCCCAGTCAAAGGGTCACATGTCCCTTGGTCTGTTTGTATCTCATCATCCCTCTATATCTCATCCACTTACCTGTTTCCTAAGACATCAATACACTTGTGGTTTCTGCTCCCAAATGTTCATTTCTCTCTGCATCCTGTTTTTTTAGTGTTTATTTCTCTTTACGAAAACGTAAAGAGAAATGTGGGTAAAAGTCATCAAACCCCAGATGAAGCTGCACTGGGTTTTCAGCCCATCCCCTCTTCCAAACTCACATGCTCCCTTGTTGGCTGGTTATATCCACAGGCACCCTAAAGTCTCTGCTATCCCGTATGCAGTATGACATTTGGCTCGTCCTGAACAGACCCATTGCTCTTAATAGGACATGGGCTCTTTATAACTCTTCAATGAAAGCAGCAGATCCCTTGCTCAGCTATGCTCCTCTCTCACCAGGACACTACCCACCACAATGTACCAATGCTGTTTGCTCCTTGAAGACCAAATTCACAGCAACATGCCCTGGGCAAACAAATGTCTTGTCTAAGCAGTTGTGGTGGTTGAGCGATGAAGCCATGAGGCTGTGCCTGTTGGAGCCACCCACAGTGCAGCAGCACAGCAGGGGTGCTGAAAGGGTCAAGTGCAACTGTAAGATCTGGTGAGGACCCAAGAGCCAAGACAAAGAACTTGGACCAATCTGCTAACATGAAGTCATCATATCACCAGTCTGCAAAGTGCTGTGAGAGAGTTTGAATGGCTCCTGCTACTGCAGTGCTGTATTAGATCACTCAGAGAGCACTTTAGAACTGGATGGGAAAATCAGTTGCTTTCCTGCCAACTTCATGCTGTAAGTGGAGTTAACACTTGCATTAGCTCTGCCCTCCAGTCATAAGCAACTGTCCACTGTGCATCTTGTCCAAGGGATTTTACCCTCTGGAAACTGTGTGATTGCGGAGCACCATGGCAACAGGAGCCCATTTTGGCCTTAGTGCCTCAGATGACTTGGACCTGGGTCTGAAAAGTGAAGTTTAAGACCTCCTGTGTTCGGCTTTTTCTAGGAGGTGGGTGAAGAAAACCTACCTGGGAAAGAGGTTTGGAAAGTTGAAGGAGAGACCAGGCACTGGAAGCAGCAGCCATGCTCCATCAGAAGGGAGGTGAGTGAGTGCTCCTCACTCTGGTGGGATTTTTAAAGCCCATGATGACAAAATGAAAAAAAGCTGTCTCACTTTACCGCCAAATGACACAAGATCTGGAGATGTTTCAATTCACTGTCTTGCAAGGCACAGGAGACCTGATATTGGAAAGAGGCCTCCACCTTAGTCATCTATGAAACAGAGTAGCAGGATAGCTCCAAGGAGGTGGCACACACCAGGCAGTCCCTGACACCCTCCCTCCTGTCATGAGGCACCCATCCTGGGGGCACAGGCCAGATCTTGTACATGAAATGATGAAGGAGGCCGAATCAGAGAATGGAGAGCAGATCAAAACAGCTGAAGGTCCCAGACATGGAGACTATTTTTCAAGGAACAAGATGACCATTGACAATAAATATATTTCCATGAGCAAGAGGGTCAGACAGTTCATCAGGGGAATGTCCAATGATGAACAGCAGCTTTCCCACTGGCTTGAAAGGATTGCAGGGAATTTGCTCAGAGCTTCAGCACCAGCTTCGATACCACCCTATGCATCAAGCCAAAGGGAGTGTGTCTCCTCATCAGCAAGGGCTCTGTTTAGAGCAGAGACAAGTTTAAGGGTCTCAGGAACTGGTCTGTCCACTGCCTAGTGAGACACACTGAGCAGCTCCAATGGCCACACCAAGGTGTGACACCTCTGTGGTTTCAGGCTCAGCCAGTCCACTGCATTGAAGTGCTGGAGAGCAGCCTAGGAGAAAGGGACCTGGGGGTGCTGGTAGCCAGCAGAATGGCCAGGAGCCAGTAATGTGCCCTTGTGGCCAAGAAGGCCAATGGCATCCTGGGGTGGATTAGAAGGGCTGTGGTTAGTAGATCAAGAAAGGTTCTTCTTGCCCTCTACTCCGCCCTGGTGAGTCCACATCTGGAATCTTGTGTCCAGTTCTGGGCCCCTCAGCCCAAGAAGTACATTGAGCTACTTGAGAGAGTCCAGCGCAGAGACACAAAGATAATGAAGACAGTGGACCATTGCCCTTGTGAGAAAAGGCTGAGGGAGCTGGGTCTCTTTAGCTTGGAAAAAAGGAGACTGAGGTTGTCAACTGGAACATAGGAGGTTCCACATGAATGTGAGAAGAAACTTCTCCATGGTGAGGGTGACAAAGCTTGGAAAGGGGCTGCCCTGGGAAGTTGTGGAGTCTTCTCCGGAGATATTTAAAACTCTCCAGGACATGTTCTTGTGCAACTGGATCTAGAGGATCCTCCTCTGGCAGAGGGATTGGAGTAGATGATCTTTTGAGGTCTCTTTCAATGCCTAACATTCTGTGATTCTGTGATTCAATGAAATGGGTTTGGGCAAGCCTGGTGGTATAAGCAGAACCTTGTATCTTGAGGTCAGTGTCACCTGACAGGGGCATTTCCCAAACATGGGACAGGAGTTGGTCCTGTACCACAGGACAGGGTGTGTCCTCAGGTAGAGGTGAAGGTGTCCCTCTGCAGATGCTGATGCAACATGAAGCCTGTTCCAGGATTTTGCTAAAATCCTCTGCCTAATTTGTATCCTAAATGCATTCATCAGCTCATTTGATTCTACTCTGAAACATTTTTCACATTTGATGTTTGAAGGATCCTGTGTATAAGGCACCTGCTTAACTTCAGGCAGTATAAGAAGCACCAATACATTTGATAATTAAATGTTTGCTGCCACCTAATTGTCCCTTATTACACATATTCTCTGAGCCAAAAGCCTGTCTACTGGCACTCTCTCTAGAGTGCTGAGCTTCAAAGAGAGATGGATAAGAGCTGCTTTTCTTAAAGCACAGTTTATATTTAAAACGGAGCCATCTCAAAAATTGTCAGAAAACAGATAAGGAAAGTGAGAGAATAGCAAACTCTTCCAGCTAATTATAAACAGTCAGATGTAGAGGAAAAAAAAGGCAGATTGCAGGAATCTGATAAAACAACAGCAAAACCATGGCAAGAACTATCACTTACTTACAAACATGTTTGAATGAGCATGATCTCTGCTGTAATCATAATTTCCATCTGCGGATCTGAAAATCTGGCAGGATGATTACGGATCTGTATCCAGAGATCAGCCACGCCATCATCTTGACTTGAGTCTTAAAACCAGAGGAGATCTGGCCTTGTGAGAGCCTGTGCCTCAGGCTGGCTTTCACCCGGATTTGAAAATCCACCTCTGTGCTCTTCTGGGTTGGACTGCACCCACCTGCCTTCTCTGCTGTTCAGCTCTGCATCTTGCCGGCTCACAGAAATCCCCAGAGGAATGTGAAGGCTTGAATAAACTCTTGGTGCTGTCAGGACTGCAGCCAGCTGGTGGGTTGGTGCTTCTCCATCGCTATGCACTGCGCGAGCAGTTGCGTTTACACAGGCTCTCGGCAAGGGAGGTAGTGTTTTCTCAGCTATAAATACAAGTAGATTCAAGGCAGTTAAGATTCTTTTTTAATGCACAAGCAGCCTGTGTGTGCAGGCAGCTCTACTTTCAGTTGTGCTGACTAAGAAAGGCATCATAGTACATTTAGTTTAACTTTTTCGTTGTAATTTTTTCTCCTTAGTTTGTCGCCCATCTTGGGAAAATGAGTTTCATGCACAAATATGGGGGGTGGGAGTGATTGGGGAAGCAAAGGGAGGGCAAATCCCTTGGGTTACAGGATCAATGTCTGTAGGACACATGCCACAGAATGGATGCAAGCAGTCAGCAATCCTGAGACAGGTTTCTCCATGGGACAGGTTGCATCTGCTTGAATTTCATTATCCAAACCTTAGAGATCAGTGTCTGAGCAGTGCAGGGTGGTGGAGAGCAAAGGGCAACTTTCTGAAAGTGAGTCAGGTCATGCTGTGACAGGTGTCTGTTGCTGTGTGAGTCATTCCTGCTCCTTGCTAGTGGCTATAAAAGGACCAAAACTGGTTGAAATTATTGGAGACATCTACTCAGCAGTTGTCTAGGTTGGGTAGAATCTTACCAGTTGGCTTAGCAGCCCTCATCACTAGTGAGGGCTCAGGAGCGCTTCTGCAAGGGGCATTGAGGCTCTGATATTGGTTCCTTGTAGACTTGGAGTTGCAATGCTCTTGAGGATGGTCACCAGGATGCAATGGGATTAGCACATTTATATTAGAAATTTGAATGTGTCTGGGACCACTCTTGGTTACATAGGGTAAACTATAATGGTGGGGTTTGTATCTACACCATTAAATTCTCTTTGGAGTAAGATGTCCCCAACCAGAGCCTCTTGGAAGCCCTCCCCCATGCCTGGAAATTATTTGAGAGAGACGTGGCTTGTATGGTGTGGCATGACATGGCCAAAAACATGTTGGAAAGTGTTCAAATTATGTAGTACTGAGGATTATAGAGTCCTTGTGCCAAGGAACATATGACATTCCTTCATTTATTAGTGGAGATGGAAACACAAGTAGGGGACTGGTATTTGCTGTGAATCCCTCTAGCACCCAAAACATGAGTATCATCTGTATCACATCTTTTAGAAGGAACAACTTCTGGGAGTATCTTCTCAGAGCAGATTAGTGGTTTGGATCTCTGCTCCAAATATTTTGGTTGCAGTAAATCCTTCCTATAAGAGCAACAGAAATTGATCCTGGCTCTAATTTTTCATAGCAAACAGCAAAACATGCCCAGATGGAGACTTTGTACAGGCCTTCCCTCCAAAGGAGCGTTTTGCTGCCCTCTTCTGTTCGCACCGTCTGCAGACGTCTTTCCAGGTTCCTCAATGGAAAGAGGAAAATCTCTTGGAGGGCTCCACGTACACCCGGAGGAGAGAGGAGAGTGCCCAATGCATTTTTAGCGGTGCCTTGATGCATCTCCCTTACAAATATCCCCAAGCTGGCTGGTTGGCTGGGCTGATATCCTCATCCTGGAGTGGTGGCATACCACAACACAAAGACCTGGCAGTGACAGTGTGCAGCTGACTGCACCTATCTACCAAACTCACCTTTGGGTGCAAAAATCAGCCTTCCCCTGGCTGTAGTGAATGGTGCAATAAACCTGTTCCCTAGATTCCTGCCTCTGCTGTGCTCAGAGAATGGAACTGAAACATCATATTGATTTGAGACAAGGCCAGATAAGGCCTTTATCTGTATGTCTCAGTCTGAGAAGAGAAATTGAAGTATGTTTGTGGCTAGAAATGCCACCCTGGTCTTCAGAGGCCTGCCTGGATTTTCAGCCAGCTTACACTGTTATCAGCCCTGCCTTGCTATCATGTTCCTCAGGTGACAATCTCTTCTAGCTGCAAAGTAAAAGGAAAGGAAGCATTAATCAGTTCAGACTTGTTGCATCACGCCTCCATTCAAGGGACATTGCTTTGGTGATTCCAGTAGTAAGGGATATGCTGATGACACATTCTGAGGATATTCAACTTGTATTACGTGCTACATGGTGAATGACTGCAAGGCTGGTGCTCTCCAAAAGGTCTTTAAGAAAAATAGGTTGATGTTTGTAGGCACTGACAGACACAGCTGTACCTGTGACATCTGGGCTCTGGCAGCAGAATGAGAAACTCCAGGGAAAGGTGGCTAAATGTAGGACAATGCAGGGCAATGACCCTGTTTTAAGAGCCAAATTACTGTCTTCTATTGCTTGAGAGGAGTTGGGTACCTGCAGGGACATCAGCTGTTCAACACAAGATCATGTGGTCTAGCCCCAAGTGTAAAATAAGCCACTGAATTTTAGAGAGTTATTGGCAAACCCCTCACTGATAATTTTTTTTAATAGGGGAATCAACCCAAACGTTCTACACAACAGTATCTAGAAGAGAGGACTGAGAATTTCTGGAAGAAATAACCCTGCAGATACCAGCTGGGCATTGCTATTACACCTTTGGTACCCCTCAAGTGTCATCTCGGTCAGGAACACCTCCATTGCTCCTAGGAAAATGGTACTTGCTCCAGTGGAAGATCCTTCTAGATCTACCATAGACAGCTGGATGAGTAGCTAGCCTCCACATCAGCCCTCGCCCCATCAACCTTTCTGCTCATAATAACCCTAGTGCTGATAGTATTGTTATAACCATAAGTTATGACATTGTCCTCTGAACCACTTGGTTCTACCCTGTTCTATCATAATTGTTCAAAGTACTGGCTAATTTGTCCATTATTACTGGGTTTATCAATTCCCCTGATGCTGATTTGACATGCTATGCTCAGCTCTGGCTGTTCTCAGTCCGCTCTCTGGCAGTTTGCCAGAGCTGATGGAATCTGTGCAAGGCATAAGGAGGATTTTCAGCTGGCCATTTTCTGAGATCTCCCTTGGTATGTTTTCCACCTGACTGATGCCATCCCTGGATCCTCATGACTGCAACAATCCTTCTTTAAAAAGGTTCCTGGTCCTCTCTGAAGTGGAGAATTTGTTTGGATTTTGTGTTCATGCTTTTGAGAGAAAACCCCATGCCCATCATTTATAATAAAGCTCTGCAGTCTCCTGCCAGTGACCATGGTTCTGCATCATGCAGTGACAGCCAGCCCTTTGCCTTGTAAGAGATTTATTCCCTAGCAGATAGAGGAGTGATCAACCATCTTAAGACCCGAGTCTCTGGCATGTGGGCCAAGTGTAACTAGATGGTTCTTCCTGGTGATCCTGTAGGAGGTTCACCAAGTCTGGACTGATTTATAGCATCTCCCAGACTTCCAGCTCACATCTATCCCTACAGCACAGTTCATGCCTTGCTTAGAATTTCCATGGTACCAATGTGGATTAATCATACAGGGATTAAAGTGGAAGGGATGTGGCAGAACAGGTTATTTATGTCTTGGCACAGCTCAGCAATCTGTTGAGAGCCTGATACCAAGCTGTGGTGTGTTGTCTTGTGTGGTGATTGCGGGTGTACAGACAACAGGTACTAGAAGAGTTCAGGGATATGGGTTATTGGTTTTAAGGCAGGAACTTGTGTTGTATGCATGTGCTCTGGGCACATGGGTTGTATCCATTGTGCCCTAGAAATCTATTTCCCTGCCTTATCTGCTGCTTACCCTTGTATTGTGTGAGTCCCCGCTGGTGTTTCTGAGATTTGTTTACCTACAGGCACAGTGGGTGTCCTAGCTTGAGAAATTCAAAATAGAAAGTCATCCAGGTCTTGAGGGGGTCTCGGACAGAATCCATTAGGCAAGAGAAAACAGCTTGAGGAAACAAAAAGCACAGAAAGAAGAGAAGGCCCAAGCAGATGACATAAACAAAACAGAAACTCTGTCACAATGTCACACATCCTGAGAAAAGAGAAATGGTCAAAGCATTCTGTAGAAGCCTTTGGCTTCAGGTCCCCTGGGGAGAGGGATACACACAACACAGTACAGCACAGCAGCAGCCACAGGGGACACCCACCCCCAGGACACTTCAAACCCCAATTTCCCAACATTCTGCCAAAGGTTTAAGAGTTACAAAGTCTTCAGCTTTCTTGTGTGGACAGTTCTGCCAAGCTGAAACAGCAAACGCCCTTCCAGGCTTTGTTCTTCCTCTTTGCCAGTCTCTTTCTCAGCAGC
>VZRI01009263.1:81422-248535 GCA_013397515.1 Upupa epops | reverse complement strand
CTGGGCTGCAAGTGCACACTTCTTCTTGGACACGCTAAATAGGGCCTGGACTGCTCAGCCTGCACATTTAGCCCAGTTAATTGCTATCCAAATAAGAGGAGCTGGTTTAGGCTGGACTGAGCAAGCCCCACTCCCTGATACTGAAATTACTGTGGGACTCTGGTGTGAGTGAGGGGACATGACAGAGTTCAAAGCACTGACTCTCTCAGCAGCTGGCCTCAGCAGTGGAAAGGATTTGTTTGCTTGTCGAGGGATTGCTGGGTGTCAGTGGCTGTCATTGGCTTAACTTGTGTGGAAGCAACATGCAAGCAAGTACAGGCTCCAGGGTTGTACATTTGGACGGCAGAGAGGTATGATAAAACAAAAGCAAGAACAAAGACAAAATCTACCCTGTGTCACACTTGGAGCTCACCTCCTGAGCAGCTCACAGGCTGTGCTGACTGACAGCACTTCGCTGTGCCAGTCTGACCCTTGGGTTTCCACCCTGGCAAGAAGTAGGAGACTTGAAGCAAGGGCAACGCTGTCACTCTCAGATGTAGGCTGGGGCTCTACAGCTTCTATTTTCACAGAGCCACTGGCTTCCTCAGGATGAGCAATGGCAATCAAGGGCATCCAGCCACAGAATAACAGAATTATTGAGGCTGGAAAAGCCCTTTGAGCTCATCCAGCCCAGCCCTTGATGTAGCATCACCACATCGGCCAGACCAGGGCACTAAGGGCCACATGCAGTCTGTCTTTAACATCTCCAGATCTGGGGACCCCACCACTGCCCTGGGCAGTCCATTCCAAGAGTTTGACCACTCTTTCTGTGAGGAAGGGCTTCCTAACATCCAACCTAACTGTCCTACTCTGTCCCACTCTCTCCAAGCTTTCAAGGCACAGAGTGAGGTTTTCAGGGACTGCTTCCAAACCATCCCCAAGAAAAGTAACCAACATTTCTTGCCATACCGAGAGAACGGCTGGATGTGTTCAAAACAAAGATGCTTCTGCATTCAAACAGAAGGGCAGTGGTGAGGAATGGCTGAGGGTGATACGGGGGATGAGTGCAGAGAGCTTGCTGGAGCTGACCTGTGAGGTTCTGTAAGAGTCATATGCTCTGCAGAGCCTTCTGCTGCCTCCCTGCACACCAGGCTGTTGTGCCTTCATGACATGCAACAGAAACTTGAGATCCACTATTAAAGCAAGGTTGTACTTGAACAGGGATGCGCTCCGCTCCCAGAATAACCATCCCTTCTCTTGCATCTCTTTCAGGCAGCTGGTGCTGTTGCAGAGGGTATGGCAAAGGCCATCAGCAGAGGTAAGCAATAACATGAGGTTGATCTCCTCAGTAATGCAAATGCTGCCTGGGAACACTAATAAGCTAATTGTGGGCATCTTAACATTTCACATAAAGTCTTTGCTGGGTGAAAAGCCAAGGTAGTGGAAAAAAACAAAAGGCAGAAGAAATAAAAAAGCTTTCAAATTACTTGGTACCTCCGGAAACCAGAGTGTGGCTGAGGAAATAACAAGTGTGTCTGAATGTGCCCGGAGGTGACTCTGCGAGCCTTTCTGCCAAATGATGTGAATATCACTGTATTAGGTCTTGTTTTAAGGGCTGGCTCTGGCTCATGTGGGTGTAACATCTGCACAGGGCTTGGTGCTAGGGTATCAGCACAAAACAACTGCAACTTCCTCCTGTGCTTGTGCCTGGAGCAGTCGTCTTTCCTACAGACTTGTGGGGATGGGGTAGGTCTAGAAGGAGCAAATGGAGAAGAGCACAGAGCAGGGAATGATAGGAGCAGAGGATGAACACAGGGAGACCCAAACAGGGAAAAGCTAACCAAACTTTCAGAGAGAGTTCCACCAAAGTTCTGGCTTTCTTCAGGGTAACTCAGGAGGAGCAGCTGTTTCACTGACATTGTCCTGGTTACATTGCCCTTTGGAGTTTGACTGCTTCAGAAGTTCTTACTCAGTCTTGGGGAGTAGGAGATACCATCACCTCCCACTCCAGAGACAGGAAACATGAAGCAGGTGAACAATGTTCAACTAGAAACGGAATCACAGATTGCATTGGGCTGGAAGGGACCTCCAAAGGCCATCCAGTCCAACCCCTCTACAACAAGCAGAGCCATCCATCCTTCCCCAGACCAGGTTACTCAGAGCCCCAGCCAGCCTGACCTTGAATGACTCCACAGATGGGGCCTCCACCCCCTCTCTGAGCAGCCTGTTCCAGGGATCCCCCACCCTCAGATTCCAGACCTTTTTCCTCCTGTCCAGCCTCACTCTGCCCTTTTCCAGTTTCAAACCATGACCCCTCATCCTATTGTTCCCTGTCCTAGTGAACAGCCTTCCCCAGCCTTCTGACAGCCCATTTCAGGGCTGGGAAGGTGGCTATAATGCCCCCCTGGAAGCTTCTCCTCTCCCAAATGGGAAATTGAAGTTCAAGGTCCTGAGAGGCCTAATCCTGTACCACCTTTGCTGCACGTGATGGCATGATGCAGTATTTAGAAAACAGATAGTCTATCTTGGATAAGTTTTGAATTGTGACTCTGCTGTACTGGGCTGTGTTCAGCCCACAGGTCTCAGTAAAGTCCCTGCATGTCACTTTCTGCTCTTGGAGAATTTTCCATCTTGTCTATCACTTTTATGTTTTACAAGTCCTGGAGGGATTTTCTTTTCCCCTTAAGATGCCCCTGAATCCTCCTCTGCACATATTGCTCCCTCTTTATCAGCCTAGATAGCTAATTGAGTCCTTTACATCTTTCTTAAATGTTCTAGTGCTTTATTTCGTACCTGCAGTCCCTCAGAAGTAGGGACTTCAGAAGGCTGCTTTGGCTGGTGCCACTTGGACACTCCAGTGCAGCCCAAAACAGAGCTTTGCAAACCCAGTGGGCTGCAAAGCATCAGTCCCTTGTGACAGGGGAGCAGCTGCAAGACAGAGCAGAACATCCACTCTCGTAAGCAAGAACAACCTCAGAGACATCACCAGCACAGTGCTGGTTTTCATGAGTGTTACTGTCAGTTAGGAAGAGGTAGTCAGTGCTGTTGGTGCAGATAAACCAGAGGCTTATCTGGTCACAGAATCACAGAATTATTGAGGCTGGCAAAGCCATCTGAGCTCACCCAGCCCAGCCCAGGACCTAACATCACCCCATCGGCCAGGCCAGGGCACTAAGGGCCACAGCCACTCTGCCCTTAGATACCTCCAGGAATTGGGACTCCACCACTGCCCTGGGCAGTCTATTCCAGTCTGATCACTCTTTCCATGAGGAAAAGCTTCCTAACATCCAACCTAATCCTGCCCTGGTGCCTCTTCAGGCCCAGCCCTCTCGTCCTCGTGCCAGTACCCTGGGAGAAGAGCCCAACCTCTACCTGACTACAACTTCATAAGCAATACTAGAATTCCCAGGGCAGGGATAGGAGCTCTCACCTACTCTAAAGGGCACTGCAATATATATATCTATAATTGTTTTGTAATTTCCTTCCAGGAACCCCTTACCAAACGTTTTTTCTCCCCACCAATAGTGGGCAGGTGCCAGGCAGCAGGAAAAGTGCTCTCTCCAGCAATGTACAAAAGGCATTTTATTAGCTAGAAACTTCTCTGGCTTTGGGTCAATGTCAATTACAGGCAGCCTCTTGCTCTGAGTTCTGCATAAAATCTGAGATGATGCCATTAGTGAAAGACAAAGGAGGGAGCCACAGAGATACCCTGCAAGGCAGGAGGAGCTGCTGGAATCTGTCTGCAGTGGGTACGAGAACTGTATCAGCCTACCCCTTGCTGCCCATCAGTCTCTGTTGTGTGTCCCAGGCTGGGTAGCAGAGTAAAAGTGAGTTACAATGGCCTTCTCCCCCCACCATCTTAAAACACATCAAGCAGGGCTAATTGATTAATATATCCCAGTGGGTAATTTACTGAGGTCCCCCCGGGCTCTGTTTAATGCCACCAAGCACTGCTTGCTGACTACTAAGCAGGGAGTTGTGGCAACCGCTGCAAGGTCCCACCCAGCAGCTGCAGAGCAGGAAGAGACAAAAAGAAGAAGAGATAGGGGCTATGGAGAGGCTGAAGTTGCTGTGGGTTTAGATTTGGATCCACGTCTGTCTCTCAGGCAGCCTGGATATTGGTAGCATATTTGGGATGATTTTGTACCCATCTTTTTCAAGCCAGGGCTTGGAAGCCCTCTGATGGAAACACGGGCAAGCAAGATAAAAATGAGCTTTGCCAAGCTGCCTGCAGGTTGCTCAGCCCTGCTCCAGCCCTGTGAAGGCACCAACAGGGAGGCTGAAGGTTCTTACTTGTGCAAATTACCCCAGAGCTGCTAGTGGCGGATGAGGGACTGTGCTAGGGGGAATATCTGGGGTTCACTGAGGCAGAGACTGCTGTGATGCAAATGCTCAGTGATCCAGACTCGGCTGCTTCTCTGAATTAATTTTGTATTAAACCAGGAAAAATTCATTTAGATTTTCAACGAGATTATGTTCTATTATTAGCTAAACGGCAGCAGGCACTAAAGCAGATTTATAGCAGGTTTGTGCTCCTGACTCAGCCGTCAGTCTTCAATGGATGAGAATCTGCAGGCAGTAGCTGAGAGCACTGCCTTGTCAGCTAATTAAATGTTTGTGTGAAAAATGATAGAAGTCTCCTCAAACTCTTGGTGCCACTGCTGGAGAAGTACCTGAGCGACAGCGGGAAAGAATTAAATTCATCATCAGCTAAATGTTTGTGAAATGTACCTGCTGAGAAAGTATTTTGCTGTGGAAATGCAGCCACATTTCATAAAGCTCAAATCATAGAGTAACTTGGGTCAGGCAAGTATTGTTATTAGGGTCATTTTTAGATGGAAAGCTGCTTCACAGAGAACTTTATAGCCTGCCAATGTCTGGAGAGGTTCAGCCCTATCATTGCCCAGACTGGTGGTAGATGCCTTGTCCCTGGAAATACTGCAGGTCTGCTTGGACCTCGGCACTCTGAGCAACCTGCTCTGGTTGGGATGGCCCTGCCCACTGCAGGGGTTGGAGTGGTGCCCCCTCCCTGGAGTTCAAGGCCAAGCTTGCTGAGACTTTGAGCAACCAAGTCTGGTTGAGAGGCATCGCTGCCCATGGCAGGGGGTTGAGGTCTCTTCCAACCTGAGCCAGTCTGGGATTCATGAATTGTCCCAGTGCAACACTAATGAAACTGCTGGTTGTTAGCCACAAATCCTGTGATGGTGGGCTCCTCAGAAAGGGATATTTCACACTTAGACCTCACAGACTGTTGCCTTCTGGGCTTCAGGACATGTCTGTGTTTGTGTTCAGTATGCATGGAGCTGTACAAGGCTCTGTCTGCTCTTGGGAGGTCAGGGCAGAGGAGCTGTGTTTCTCAGTATGAAAAGCTCTGGCAAGCCTGGGCTTGCAAATGCTACAAAGAGTTCCCAGACACCCTCCTGGGTGAGCACCCACAGGAAACTGCAGCAACAGATTCCAGTTAGTCATAACAGTTGCTGCTTTAATTAACAATGACATGATGGGTGTTGGTACAAGGTGCTGAATGTCAGCTCTTCCTTGTCTCTGACACTTAAAACACAAGCCCCAGATGAATGTATATAGTAACCAAGTTATGTGGCATATATTTGGAGGGGGGTTGGACTAGATGTTCTCCGAAGGTCCCTTCCAGCCCCTACTGTTCCATGACTCTGCTATGGTGTCGTGCATGCCATACTGATGAGCAAGCATGAGGAGACTTGCATAGTTCTAGCCTTACACTCTACAAGTTCTGCAGCAGTCAGGTGGGTACTGTTGAGCTCACGAAATAAGAGCTGGCAAGATCTGCTGGCTCTAGCAGGCTGATAGAGATGGATGACATCAGAAGGTCTAGAGAGGTCATTGTCCCCATCTACCTGCCCTGGTGAGGCCACATATGGAGTACTGTGTCCAGTTCTGGGTTCTCCAGTTCAAGACAGGGAATTACAGAAGAGAGTTCAGCGGAGGGCGAGGAAGATGGTTGGGGGCTGGACATCTCTGTTTAAGAAAAGGTTGAGATCGCTGGGACTGTTTAGCTGGGAGAAGAGAAGACTCTGAGGATCACTGACCCACACCTATAATTATCTGCAGGGTGGCTGTCAGGAGGATGGTGCCAGACTGTTTCCAGTTGTGCCCAGTAACAGGACAAGGAGGACTGGGCACAAGCTGGAAAACAAGAAGTTTTATTTAGAAATAAGGAAACACTTCTTTATGCTGTGAGTCCCAAAGCCCTGGCACAGGCTGCCCAGAGAGGCTGTGGCATCTCCTGCTCTGGAGATACCCAAACCTGCCTGGAAGCAGCCCTGTGCACTGTGCTCTGGGTAGCCCTGCTTTGGCAGGGGGTTTGGACTGGCTGATCTCTCAAGTTCCCTTCCAACTCCAACAATTATGCTATCACCTTCCCTCATTTTACAAGTGTTTAAATCTGTGGAAATGAAACTGGTTATTGCCTGCCCAGGCTTCTTTACTTTGTAAAGGAAGTTCAGGTTTGTGACCTGCCCTCATGCCTGCCTGCACTTGGGTTCTTGCCTCACACACTGCAGGGGGATCTCACTGTGAGGGCTGACTGGTACAAGGACAAACTTAAGAAACCTCATTTGAGGGGCTTTCTGTGTCCAGGTAGCAACACTTTGCACTCCAACATGCTCTTGGTTTTACTGTTCCTTGTCTGTGCTCCCAATATATCCATCTCAGAAATGGGGAAACTGCGGCAGGCAGCAGTCGGGAGAGTACTGCAGGCAGAATCATATCCTGTTGGACCTGAAGCTGGACCTGGCTGGCAGCAGCCCATATGTCCACATGTCCCACAGCCCTTGTGTTCCTCCTGCATGGACAGGATCCAGTTGTGTTTTGATGGGCCTGTTTCCATTTTGCTGTGCAGGAGGACACCATGGGAGTGTTGTGAGATGCAGCTCCTCTGGGTCCCGTTGGGCAGTCCTGCTGTGTCCCCCCTTTGTCTTGGTGAGGAAAAGCCATGTGAAACACATGGAAATAGTCTGCCCCTTTTCCTCAGGGCTGCACCCTCTGATGCTCATCCTACAGTCACAGGGGTCAGGAAATCAAAAGTGGATTATGTCCTAAAGAAATTACTAGGTCAGAGTAATCTAAGTGACTTCCTACCAAGACTCCATCTTTCTCAACAGGTTTCCTTAAAGCAGCCTCAGATCCAGCACCCGTGCTGCACAGTAGACAGCGAAACCAGTGTGGTCTCCTTGGTACTTGGTCCCAAGTACCTTTTCCTCCTCTTCACAGTATTTTTCATCTCCTATAACCCTATTGACTTCAGTGAGGTTACTTGTGGTTTACTAGTCACTAGTGTAGATGATTGAATATCATCAGCTGTCGATCGTGATGCGACTGAACATAGAATCATAAACGTTGGAAGAGACCTTTAAGTTCACCAAGTCGAACCATCAACCTCACCCTGCCCACTAAACCCTGTACCCCAGGGCCACATCTACTTGTTTTTGAAACCACTCCAGGGACAGCAACTCCACCCATCTCTGGGCAGCCTGTTCCAACCCCTGACCACTCTGTCAGGCAAGAGAATTTTCCTGATGTCCAATCTAAACCTCCCCTGGCACCACTCGAGGCTGTTTCCTCTTGTCCTATCGCTGATGACTTGGGAGAAGAGACTGACTCCCACCTCCCTACACCCTCCTCTAAGGTAGCTGTGAAGGGCAATAAGGTCTCCCTTCAGCCTCCTCTTCTCCAGACTAAAGAACTAAACATCAAGTCTGAAACTCCAGTAACTTCAGTCTTTCCTGGCTTACTAATAGAAGAATTAACTTGAGAAATAAAATTAGAAAACAGTTCCCAGCTGCCTCAGCAGAGCAAGAACCAGAACAAGTGTTCTTTCCATGACTTGCTTTCTCAGAAACTCTCCTGATGTCACCAAAGAAGGGTTTGTACATGTTCACACACACTCACACACACACACTCACACACCTTCTGACATCAGTAAATGTGAGCACAGCGCTGGAAATAAAAGATAGATCAACCAGTGGTAGAGCCTGAGATGCCAGGACTATCCAGAGACAGCTCATGGGGCTGTGGGCAGCACCAGACACTGCACTTGCTGGCTCAGCAGATGTTGCAGGGCTGCAGCTTCCAGTGCTTGCTTGAGTAGCTGGAGGTTTCTTGCTTTATAGGTCAAACCTCCAAAGGCTATTGAGTTTCTGTAAAAACATTCCTCCTGCAAGGCACCTGGCCCATGAGTGGGCTCAGGGCATGTTACCAGGGACTGCTGCTGCCACCAGCAGCTTTCGTTGCAAGTAAGGGCCAGCAGGGTTTTCTCCTGTCCTGTGCCCTATCTCTGCATCCCTGCAGAGTCTGAAGCACTACGTTGATATGACTAACCCCAGGAAAGCAGGCTTTAGTTTTTCTTTGGGGATTTCCAGTGTGGCCAAGGGACTTTGTTGCGTGACTTACTCTTGGAGCACTGTGAGCGTCTGCTTCTCTCCAAAGTGTTTCACCTGCTGGCATCAGAGAAAGACTGCACCTCCTTCTTGGGACAGTTGGGTTAGTGGTTGGACTTGATGACCTTAAAGGCCTTTCCCAACCTAAATGATTCTATGATGTATTCAAATCACATAACAATTGATGGGTGATGATGTTCAGTCACCTACCCAGCTCTGCACTAGCGACCTCACCGAAGTCAGCAGGGTTATAGGAGCTGAAAAATACTCTGAGGAGGAGGAAGAGCAAAGCCAGTACCAAGTATCTGGGGACCTGGTACTGGCTTTGGGACCAGGTGCACATCTGCCTCCTCCAAGAGTGAGTGCACAGGATGCAACTCTACCAATTCCCATGATGGCAGAGTTGTGGGACCAGCGTCTCCCTGATTTATCCATCCCTCTGATCCAGCACGTCTGAAGAATCAGGCCATGCAGATACTAAGGGGTCTGGAGAGCTGAATCTCTCTTCTGTACCCTCAAGTTTCAGGAATCCTATGAAACTTAAGCTCTTTGTCTTGCTCTGCGTCTCCTTGTTCATGTAAGGAACAAGAAATGTCATCTAATGTCATGGAGTAGCACCAAGATTTAGTAGAACTTAATGTTGTGTTTTAACCTGAACATCAGAGACTGCTGTAGGGTGGATGACCTTTAAGTCAATGTTATAAACTGAGCCACAGTCAAATGTGGGTGATGTGTGCACCCTGGAAGAGTGGGGTAGAATTTGGCAAGGCTTTACTGAAAGTCCCTTGTTCTTTATCCCTGGTATTTCAGCTGTAGGATTAAAATACAGGGAATTTCCAATCTCCTGTCTGAGCTCCTCTGCAGTGCCCCTTCCCAGCTGCAATAGGGCCAGGAGGTGTGAAGAAGGGGTGACAATGTGATGAGAAATTACTGTTTATCTGTCTGATCACAGCCCCTGGATAGAAACTATTTTCTTAAATCTGACTCTTGTCTGCATGTCCGCATGCTGTTAGGACTGGGCTGCTGGGATGGCTGTCCTAGGATTTCAGTGCCTCAGTGCAAGAAAGGCATCAAAATGCTTGGCAGGGTTCAGAGAGAAGCAACTAGACTGGTGAAGGGTCTAGAGCACAGGTCCTGTGATGAAAGGCTGAGAGAACTGGGGCTGTTCAGCCTGGAAAAGAAGAGGCTACAACCACGCGACAGGGCATTATGGAGATACAGGCACTGGTCTCCACGCAAGTAACTGGTGACAGAATGAGAGGAAATGGCCTCAGGCTGCACCAGGGGAGGTTCAGATGGGGTACCGGGAAATCTGCACTGGAAGGGTTGTCAGGCCTTGGAACAGGCTGCCTGGGGAGGGGGTGGAGTCACCATTCCTGGAGGGATTCAAAAGCCACATAGATGTGGGGCTGGGTAACCTGGTTTAGTGCTGGGTCTGATAGTGGCCTTGGTAGAGTAGGGTAAGTGGCTGGACTTGATTATCTTAAAGGTCTTTTCCAACTTCAGCTATTCTGTGATTCTATGATGCTGTCATTGAACAGCAGAATCGTTTCCATGACACAGAGCTGCCTCCTGCCTGGAGACAGGGGCTGGTGGACATTGCTGTCCTGGCTGTTCTAACAGGCAGTTTTGGGGCTGAGCAACCCACCACCTCAACTAAAGTCCTTTAAAATCACCCAAAGAGCCATTTTTCAGAAGTATGCTCCCGTTGGGCATTGTAAAGCCTCTTTGTGTAACTGCACCATGCAAATAATTCGGTTAATTTCCATTTACCTGAACAAAATTAATAAGACAGAGAGTAAGAAACAGGGGGTTTTGGACTGAGAGCTGCAATGTACCAGAGTGTCTGACTGTTCTAAATTTACCAGTCAAGTTACACTGCTATGAATTCCCTGTACAGAGCAGATATTATCACCCAAGGACTAAGAACCTCCTACCCGCTGTTGTAGCTGCTGCTGCTGCGTTTGCCCATAGTGCCGCTACAGCAAATATCAGGAGTGGTCACTAAATCTGTTGTTTCCTTCAGGGAACATCTCCGAAGACTATTTAAGAATCCTGCAGAATGTCCCGACCAAGGGAGCTGCTGCATACATGAGAGGTCAGTGGGGAGTGAGAGTTGGCCAGGGGAGATGGCAGAGCCGGCTGAGGAACAGGCTGTCCTTGTTACTCAAAGTGGTTGTGGTGGCAAAGAGCTTTAGGACCTAACAGGCCTTTTATAGGAAAAAAAATATCCCTAGATTTCCCAAAAAGGGGGTGTGATTGGCAGAGCCCCCATCTGATCACAGAACCTTTTTGTTTGTACTTGATAAGAATTAAAAAGGTCCCTTCTGCACACAACCACAGGAATAGTCATCTCCATCACTGCCCTTCAAACATTGCAAGAAGGCCCTTTACACTGCATCTCCCTGCCGTGGGTTTCCCAAGGGCTGTGTGAGTCCTTGGAGCTTTTTAACACCCCACATCCATGTGGGAACTGGCAGCTGTGTGGCCAGAGTCTTTTCTTGAAGCTTTCTGGAGGAAACCCATGGAACTGGGCTCTCCATTGACCAGGATAACACAGTGCTGCAAGTCACGCAAGGCTGAATTCAGGTCACTAGAGCTCAGTAGCTCTTTATAAATTTGTCTCCTTTCCTGCCTGTGTTGATCAATGTTTTCTATTTGTTTCCTATGAGTGTTCATAAGCACTTTGGGACAGGGTGCAGTGGTCATGGAGGTGTTGGGTTGAAAGCTCATAATCTCAGAGGTCCTTTCCAACCTTAATGATCCTGTGATTCTAGTGTCCAATCCCACAAACAGCTCAAAACTGAGCTTGGTTGAGAAGGGGATATGTGAAGACATCCACTGCAAGAGCAATGAGCTGGAGATAAGGAAAGAAGGTGTCTACCTAATCTACTGCCACTTGAACTTTCATTTCCCCAACTGCTCCAAGAGCCTCATCGACCTCAAGATAGAGTTCCTGGTGAACGACAGAGTCGACAGGCAAACTTTATCCACGTGGTGTGCATCAGATACGTGCCAAGAGAAGACTTTTAAGACCCTGTTCCAGCTCCACTTGGCATACCTGAACGTGAAGGACCGAATCTCCCTAACACTCAGTCATCCTAAATTCTTGAATGAAATCTCTCTTCCCAATGAAAACGTTCTTGGGGTGCTGAGGTACAGCGATGAGATGTGAGCAGCTCTGACTGCTGCCCAGCCTGCCCCTTCCCTGAACGACAGCAGCCTGCTTTTACTAGGCAGCACCTTGTTTGAAATATCCCACCTGACCTCATCACCAGGATAAACAAGGAACTTTGTGTGTGTCCCAGAACGAAGCCTAAAACACTGCAAGACCCACACCTGGCAGATTCCTCTGGTCTGGCTCAGGGTGGGGTTGTTGTTGGACAATCCAGCCTATAACCCACAGGTCTGCCTGTGGTTCCTTAAAACAGTTCTGGGAAAACACCGATTAAACCAGAACCAGATTATGAGAAGAATATGCCCTATCGAGACTCTTGGGCTAACGGGCTGCTGGCAAGGTGCCTGTGCACAGTAGATGGGGAAATCTGTTTAACTGACTTTTACAGAGCAGTTTTTGATGTGGTCTTTTCATACAACTAACACCAAAACCTGCAACTGGGGCTGTTTGTACAACTGGAACGTGCAGCCACAACTCTGGAGCAGGTTTATGGACACACTGTGCAGAAGCAGAGACGGTGAAATTACTGACTCTGAGTCTGGGAGCCAAAACTGTGGGGGGACATGGGACTTACAGGATATTTCTGTGCTGAGTTCTGCTACAGACTTGAAGCAATTTATTTCCCAGTGTGGTCCTTTTCACTATTTATCCATCTTTTCTATTTAAATGTTGAGCTTTTTGGAGCAGAGGCTCTGCACGGGCAGAGTGCTCAGCCTCTGCTCTCTGGGGTTTCTGGACTTTTTATAACAAATATTAAACCAGCAATCTAGCTGCACATCCAGCCACACAATAATGTTCGTTGCAACACACTCCCCTTGGTTTCTGTCCTGCCTGTCGGTGCCCTGTGTGTCACCAGACCAGGTCTATGAGCAAACACACCTCCCACCCCTGCACTTTTTGAAAACCCAAGGTCTAGATGTGAGGTCCAGACATGCCCAAAGGTAGTTTAGGGGTTGGTCCTAGGCTGAGAGCTGTGGTGTTTAGGTCCTACAGAGGAGAGATGCTGTTTGAGCTTCTCTGGCTCCCTAGAAACCTTAGATAATCACAGAATCACAGAATTATTGAGGCTGGAAAAGGCCTCTGAGCTCATCCAGCCCAGGACCTAACATCACCACATCAGCCAGACCAGGGCATTAAGGGCCACAGCCAGACACCTCCAACAACCTTCAGCACCTCCAGGGATGGGGACTCCACCACTGCCCTGGGCAGTCCATTCCAGGGTCTGATCCCCCTTTCAGTGAGGAAGGGCTTCCTAACATCCAACCTAACCCTCTCCTGGCAGCTTCAGGCCCTGCCTTCTCATCCTGGCCCTGGGTGCCTGGGAGAAGAGCCTGACCCCCACCTGACTACAACCTCCCTTCAGGGAGCTGGAGAGAGGGAGAAGGTCCCCCTGAATCTCCTCTTCTCCAGGCTAAACACCCCAGCCCCCCCTCAGCCTCTCCTTAACAGCCTTTCCCTCCAGTCCCTTCCCCAGCCCCATTGCTTCTCTGGACCTGATCCAGTCCCTCAATCCCTTTCTTTCAGTGAGGGGCCCAATACTGCCCCCAGTACTCAAGGGGAGACCTCCCCAGTGCCCAGTACAGGGGGAGAATGACATCCCTAGTCCTGCTGGCTACACTATTGCTGGTCCAAGCCAAATGAAGGATGGAAGAGCAATCCCAAGCCCTTGTATTCTATGAACTGCAGTAACAGGCAACTACTTGAAATTTAATCCTGACAGTGTGGGGAGTGAAGGGATCAAAAAGCTACAAAAGCTGGTACCAGTTCACTTTCCTTGTTTCCTCTTTACCCCAGAGATCCCATAAAGTTCTGCCTTCAACCTTTAGCTGTAGATTTAGTTTCAGAACCCTAGTGGTTCATTATTCAAGCTTCTCAATGGACACAGCACACGTCGAGCATCCCAGCAGCAGTGACTGGTTATTAGTGTCACATCACCAGAAACCCACTGTAGGGATCGATGAGGCTTGGTCCCAGTGACCAGGTGACTTCCAAATACACTAGCAAATTGCCCTGAGCAATTGACGGGATTCATTGCTAGAGACACTGCCTCCCCATTCTGGTCAACACTGATGAGAACAGAGATTCCTGTTGCTGGCATGAAGAGTCCTAACGCCTCAGTACAGAAAAGACAGTTAATGAATGACAACATGCATTTACTCACCCCCACACCTCCCTTCTCCTGAAATCTCTGAATTGAAAGAGAACTAAACACCAGCTCTCTGCAGAAGTTGTTTTCATTCTATTGTTTGTCCAGATGGGGAAAAGCCTGAAAAGCTTCTCAGCTGCCCCCCCAGGCTTTTTAATTCCATGAGATAAAGCGGTCTGGCTTTTACTCTGTTGCCTCTGAGAAATTAGAATAAATTACAGCCATAAAGAACCTGTTAATAGAGGATGATTTTGCCATGGGTTATGGAAATGTTAACCAGCTCTCACTGGGATAAGGCTCTGAGCCAAGCAGCAGCATCCCTGCGAGGTTTCAGCTCCTGCCTGAGCCCGGCTCCAAAACTGAAAACATCCAGCCCCTGCAGGGAAGGTGGGAGCCATAAAGGCTGCTGCTGGCCTTCACCATCCCCAGGCAGCCTTTGAACAGCACCATGACACACGGGGCTCAGGGTTTTGCTGCAGCCACCAGCCTGCACCTCATTCACCCAGGGCTTTTCCTGCTGTCTGTACCTGGAGCTAAAAGTGAACGTCCAGCCCCTGCTCCTGTGGGGAAGGTGATGGGGTGGAAGTCAGATCTGGCAGAAGAAACACAAGTTTAGGGAAACAGAGGTATCTGGGCAGGTGGAAATCAAGAGAGAGCTAATCCAGGACAGGCAGAAGCAGGCAGATGTCTGGGACAGAGCAGCAGCAACAGACTGGGACCGATATGAGAGAACGCATAACTCACCACAGCTCCTGGCACCAGCATGAGACCTTCACAGTCCCAACACTTCCTTCTGTCTCAATGCTCCTCCACTATGAGGCTTCCCAGTGCTTCGCACAGATGCACCAGGCTCCCAGCACCTCATACTGGTGCCTGCTCAGAGGAACCCTCCCACACCCTAGGGACTGAGCTAGAGAAACCTGCCTGCAGCACCGCTGTGGGTTTCATCCTCACCCACTTCTCATTTTGCTCCATCAGGCAAAAAAGCCCAAGCAGGTCCTGCAGAACTGGAGCCCTTCCCTCAGCTGGGCCAGCCCCTCCACAGCCTCGTTGGCTCCACCAGGGGCTCCACCGTACCCACAGCTAGAGCCATGGCTCCCAGCCCCCAGTGTGGAACCTGTTCCTTGGAACTTGCTCTCAGCCTCACTGCTCAAGTGCAAAGGACTGCAACCCCTGCCAGGGGTGCAGGGGGACAGCGAGGGTTTGATCATTCCTGTGCCACAGTGATGGGATGGGGCTGCTGTCTGAACCCCCACCTTGTCTCTGGGAAACCTCAGTAGCTGTGACTGGAGCAGCTGAGATGAAAAATAGAGTGCTGGGGAGCAGCACAGAGGAACAGGAGAAACCTGAGATGACAAAGACTGATAGGACAGGGAAAGGGACCGTGAAAAAGGGATGACATGGTGAAGTCCATAAAAAGGATGAGGAGCCCTGCGGGAACATGGCAGAAAGAGAACAGGGTCAGTGAGCAGGACAGAGGGAAGGAGAGAGTAAATAATCACGGAACATCAGAGAAATCAGGGAGAGCAGAACAGATGGAGCAAGGGAGGGCAAAAAGGACATGAAAAACCAGGAAAGCAAGAGGATTTCCAAGGAAAAGTGGGGTGAGTATGGTGGGGGCTAAGCAGCAGTGGGAGACTGGGAGGAAAATTAGAGGCTGATAAAAGCAGAGGCCAAAAGGAAGGAGCTGAAAGGGAATGGGGGTGGTTGGATGTGGGAAGCCAGAAAAAAAGTGGGAGCAGAAATCTACCAGATTTGAAAATGAAACCTCACGATGCTGAATAAGGGCCTTACATGCTTTGGCCACAGCAGTTCACCTTCTCTGCAGGGAAGATCTGAGCCCTGAATGCTGCTGCTGGCCTCCATCATCCCTTGGCAGCATTTCAACAGCATCAGGAAACCTGGGGCTCAAAGGGTTTGCTGCAACCAGCACCCGTCACTGGACTCACCATGTTCACAACAGACAGGTTTTGTTCTCGGCTGAGGCAGGAGCCCAAACTGCGAACTTCCAGCCTCTTCTCCTGCAGGGAAGGTTCAAGCCCTACATTCACGGCCAAACAGAACAGTTTTCCATGTGGGCTGTGTACCCTCATCTTTCTCAGCCTCTCTTTTATCTCCCCACCTAAGCAAATACACCCTGGACAGGCAGACACTCCACAGGTACGAACAGAAAAGGTAGAAATTTATTTAAAAGTAATTGTGCTTTTATTTATAAAAAATGTACAATCAGACACTGTCCTGCTGTGTTTCTGAAAGCATGGTTCTCTCCCAAATGACAAAATCTTAGCTTATTATTATTATCATTATTATTATTACTTTCTCATTATATTAATAATATTAATCTTATGCTTAAGTTTAAAAACAAAACTGTTTTCCCTTACCCATCCCCTCCTTCTCTGTGGTACTTGATATATATATATAAAAGGCTTTCCAATGACCGACAAGGATTTCAATTATATCTAATAATAATAATAATAAAAATAATAATAATAATGATAATTAATCGTACACATTTCTGTGTGTAAAGTATGGCTGGTTCTAAAACAAACTACCAATGTACAAAGCTCCTGTCCCTCCCCCTACCCTGGGCCACCCAAGAGACGACCAGACTGTGGAAGAACTGCTTCCCAGGGGCTTGCTGAGAAAATAAAAATGAATAAACCAACATACAACCCTTGAGATCGTTGTCTTTGGTGTGGAGGATGTTCCTGGTGGGCAGCTGGAGCTGCTCTGCTGAGAACGCTGGGATGCTTAAGGCTTGGTGGTTGATCTGCTGCAGAAGCCTCTGTCAGGCCAAGGGTCACCGATGCTTTGGTTCGATTACCAGCTCCTCACACTCCACTGCCCCCGTGATGCCAGAGGACCTCCTCCCCACACCCTCACATGATATCCCTCCCCCCGTCACCCTGCCCGTAGCCCCTTTGCCACCCTGGGGGCTTTATGCTCGCTTTCGTCTGCCTTCCAGATTCCGGAAGCTGGAGGGTCTCAGCTTCATCTCTGCAAACTGGATGGAATATTCGTGGCCCTTCCAGTGGAACCAGTTAACACCCTGCAAAGAGAGAGATGAAGGGCTGAAGGTCACACACTCCTGCTGTTGGCCTTTGCTGCTCTTGGTTCAGTTCACAGGTCTTTCCTAGCTTGAGAACCGGAGCAGAACAGAGCAGGGGGGCTGTGGGAAG
Source organism: Upupa epops (assembly GCA_013397515.1). Lineage (NCBI taxonomy): Eukaryota > Metazoa > Chordata > Aves > Bucerotiformes > Upupidae > Upupa > Upupa epops. The sequence continues at coordinate 231,639 of VZRI01009263.1, read as the reverse complement.
CACTGGGCTCTGGCCACCAGCACTTACAGCCTTCACCAGCCAACCTGCCCGTGTGCCCCTGAGCTATCACTCCTTGCCTGGCTTTCATGGCAGGAAGAACATTTTGGTTCACATGTTGAAAACTGCAGCTGCTGGGTGGTTCCCTTGGAAAATCATGTGAATCCATCAGGATTTCACCAGCTGACGTTAAACTATTGTTTTGTGACCAACTTCCCATGCCTTTCCCCAGGCCCTTTGGTTTGGAGAACGGGCTTGGTTGGTGCTCTTGTGGCTAGCTGAACCAGAATGCTGGACTGGCCCAGACTGGAAGGGATCTTAGAGTTCATCTTCCTCAACCCCCTGCCATGCACCGTGATGCCTCTCAGCCAGACTTGGTTGCTCAAGGCCTCATCCAACCTGGCCTTGAACACCTCCAGAAAGGGGGCAGCCACAGCCTCTCTGCGCAATCGATTGCAGAGTCTCTGCACCCTGGCACTGAAGAACTTCTTCCTCAGATCTGGTCTTTCAGTTTCAAGCCATTGCCCCTAGTCCTGTTGCTGGACCCCTTTGAGTAAAGTCCCTCTGCAGCCTTCCTGTAGGTTCCCCTCAGGTACTGGATGGCAGCTCTAAGGTGGGGGGTATTGGACTAGATAATCTTTCGAGGTCCCTTCCAATCCCTAATGTCTCTGTGATTTTCCTGGACCCTTCTCTTCCCTAGGCTGAACAACCCCAGCTCCCTCAGCCTGTCCTCATAGCAGAGGTGCTCCAGCCCTTGGATCACCTCTGTGGCCTCCTCTCGACTCCCTCCAGCAGTTCCATGTCCTTTTGTTGGGAACATGAGAACTGAAGCCACAGCTGCAATCTGTAGGAAGCTCAGGCTAGGATGATGCTGCTGCTGGCCATAAATATCATGATCTGCATCAGACTCCCTTAAAAATTATACTATGAACTGACCATGAGGCCTGTTGACAGAGCCAGAGCAATTACCAGGTGCCGTCTGTCTTGTCAGCCTGTTACTGGTTGTTTTTGCTGTACCAGCCAGTTGGAAGATGACTCTGTAGATAAGGAACTTGCTTAAACAGTGTCTGAAAACATGCCATAAATCTCTTGCTCATCTGCTGACACTCTGCTGGACTCTGGCTCCTTCTTCAGCAATTTTCATTCTTTTAATGCTTAACAGAACTTTGCCTTGAAACATCAGACTCACCTGACTGTGGCTGTTGTCACCGTATCTGCCCATCAGATTGACGCGGTGACAGTTCTTGTACCAGAACGCACCCTTGTATGACAAAGCACAGTTGGTGATGGCTGAATCATGGTCCTTGTCAAAGGTGGAGAAGGACCTTCCGTTATGGTATGTCATGGAGTCACCTGGAGAGGGGAGGCAAAGGAAAGAGCCAGGTCAGTGCTTTGCCTAGCTTAGGTTACATGGGAGTGACCCTTGGGTGGAAAATGCCTGGACTGTGCCATGAACCATCTGCAGAGCCTGGCTGTGCAAGGTTTTTAAGATTGGCCTGTTTTTGTAGAGAAGCGACGACAGCACTGTTGTGGCTGGAGCAAGTCAAAGCATTTCTCCAGCTGGTCTCTGTTCAGTGCTATTTCATGCAGCTGAATTTCTGCACTTGCTGCTGAAAGTTGGGTTTTGGTCTGTGCAGAAGGCAGGGTGGGCAACACAAGTCCAAAAAGACCTCTGTGAGGACTAAACTGAGATCAAAGGAATCTCTACACTTAGCTGGTCCATGCAGTAAAGCTATTCATCTTCTTCAGCTGGGAACACATAGAGATGTCTGACTCCTGCTGGAGCACCCATTTACACATGGGAGCCACAAAAGCAGCCTTCCAAGCTCATTTGAGGCAGAGGTCACGTCCCTGCTCTAGCATCTCTGCTGCTCCATTCATTTATCCTAGATGTGAATGCTTGTGAAGAAGGGGTAGGATTGAATGCGTAGAAATACATTTTAATGGTGAACTTGATAAAGAAGGGTTAATGGTTGGACTTGATCTCAAGGGTCATTTCCAGCTTGAGTCATTCTATGATTCTGTGAATACTACTAGCTGTAGCAGCTACTACTGCTTTGCACCAGTGTGATTGCCTTAAATAGACATTAATGCTACCACTGCCTCTCTTTTGTCTGTGTCCTTGTGGGCTGTGCATACAGTTCAAGGGATGGTCACATGGCAGAGCCCACACACATCTCTGTGTCTGGTATATACAGCATTAAATGACCTTCTAATATAACCTGTGGAACTGGGTTTATCTCTTAATCCTTCAAAGACCTGAAGAGGGCTCAGTGAGACCTAGGGGGTCTGACCCACTATGATTACAAACCCATCATAAAATCATCAAGGTTGGAAAGACCTTCGAGATCATCAAGTCCAACCGTCCACGCTACAATCTCCAACCACTACCCCATCTTCTGAAACCCCCTGGCTGCCTTTTGTGTTGAACCCCTCCAGGGACAGTGCCTCCATCCCCTCCCTGGGCAGCCTGTTCCAAGGCCTCCCCACTCCTGCTGGGAAGATGTTTTTCCTAAGATCCAGCCTGACCCTCCTGATGATCGGTTCAGCAAAACTACAAATCATGTTATAGCAGGACTGTGCTGCATGTTCCACCCACACGAGGTGAGGCTGTGCCAAGCTATTATTAGCTGCATAAATGACAGTCGAGCGTTGGCCAAAAGAGATCAGCGGCTATTTAATCTACTTGTTTATATTCTGTCATAAGTGTGCCATAAAATGTGGCACCTAAATGACTGGAGGATTTAAAACGGAAACATAAAATATAACTACCCAGCCCTATAAATCGATATGCTTATCTTTTCAAAAACCCAACGCACAAGAGGTACCTTCTGCGCTGATGATCTTCAAAGTTCACGCAGCTTCTTTGAGCCAACTGGCTGCACATTGCATATCAGAAGAAACAAATAGGATTTCATTCATCTCACCTGCTGTGCCACTGTACCCGTCCACCCTCAGCCGGTATCTGCTCTTCGCATCTCCAACGCTGAACCTGTCGTAGACAGCGTAAGCTGTCTCACCTTTGTCCCGCAGGTCCACACGCAGCTCATACTGGCCCTGAGACGTGATTTTGTGGAGGTTCTCCAGACCTGTGGACACCAATGAACAATTTGTTTGCCTCCCTGCCTTTATTTCTCCACCATCATGTTATCCTATAAATGGGGTCATACTGGGCAGTGAACACTGGTGAAGTCAGTGAGCTACTTCAGCTGGGGGTCACAATCTGTGAAAATTTGCATTTTATTTCATTTTCCCCACTTTTCTTCTTTGGGTGTCAGGAGGATGGAGCCAGGCTCTTCTCAAGGTCATCTGGTGATAGGACAAGGGGCAATGGGTGCAGGCTGGAACATAGGTTCCATATCAGTATCAGAAGGATCTTCTTCACAGTGAGGGTACCAGAGCACTGGAACAGGCTGCCCAGGGGGGTTGTGCAGTCTCCTTCTCTGGAGACGTTCCAGACCCGCCTGGATTTGTTCCTGTGCAACTGCTGTGGCTGGGGGATTGGACTGGATGTTCTTTTGAGGTCCTTTCTGGTCCCTAACCATTCTATGATTCTATGAGCCATGAGCTTTTGTTGCTAGGGTTGTCCAAAGCATACAGGAAGAAGGAGATCTGCAGCTGTTTTTCCTATTAACTTCTGACTTCTAAAAGAGTACTAGTGAGCACTTGTGTGGCACATCTGATGGCCTAAGAACCATGGCATCTATGAACTGTAACTGGAGGGACTCCCTGACAAGTATTCTTGCCAACTAAATGGAGCTTTCTAAGTGACTCCTAGTCTTTTGAATAATAGAATCAAAAGATTCTATCACAGAATCATTAAAGGTTGGATGATATCTGCAAGATCATCCAGTCCAACCATCAACCCAACCCCACCTTGGTCATTCAACCCTGTTCCCTAGGGCTACATCTACTGATTTTTGGAATCCCTCTAGGGACAACAACTCCTCCCCTCTCTGGGCAGCCTGTTCCAAACCCTGACCACTGTGTTGGGGAGGAAAGTTTTCCTGATGTCCAACCTAACCCTCCTCTGGCACCACTTGAGACTGTTTCTTCTCATTCTATGTCTGGTGACTTGGGAGAACAGACTGACTCCCATCTCTCTACACCCTCCTTTCAGGCAATTGTAAAGAGCAATAAGGTCTCCCCTCAATCTCTTCTTGTCCAGACTGAACAACTCCAGTTCCCTTGGCTGCTCTTCATCAGACCTGTCCTCCAGGCAGTTCAGCAGCTTCGTTGCCCTTCTCTGGACCCACTCCAGCACCCCCGTGTGAGGTGAAGGGCTTGTGTTTTGGGCTGTGTTCTTGCCACTTACCTATCCAGAATTCATCCTTGGGATCTCCAAAGCCAGCCACATAAGTCTTCCAGTTCTTGTAAAAGTCTTCCTTTCCATTTTGACGCCTCAGGAAAACCTACAACCACCACACACAAGAGAGTTACTGAATCGGACCAGGACTGTTGAATTCTCCTTCCTTTTCTTAAGTCTCCATATTCTCCACTCGGTACCCAGGCTCCTCTGCATGAGGTGGCCTTTTATTTCCTGAACTCTGCTCTGTAATACCCCATCACAGCTCTGTATCTCCTCGATCAGACTTTCTGCATCTCCTAACTCCCAGTTATGCAGTTCTGCAGCTCCTTTCATCCTGTGCTGTGGGTCCTCCTGGTGTGTTCAGATTTGAGGTCATCACTGCAGAGAACTGGCATTCTTATGGTTCATCATTTGTTGTCTGTGTGGGCTGTGTCCCTGGTAGTGTCCTGGGAAATCTCCATGTCATGTGGCTGCTGAACAAAGGCTTTCTCTGGCCTCTGCTTTAGCTTCATTGTGCCTCTCATTCAAATAGAACCAATTCACTATCCCTCCACCCAGTTAGTATTTTAGAAGATGTGAATCTGATCCCCCACTGCTGCTGGAGCCCTCAGTACAAAAAGGATGTGGACTTGATGGAGCTGATCCAGAGGAGCCCATGAAAATAATTAAAAGGCTGGAATTCCTTGCCTATCAAGACAGGCTGAAAGAGTTGGGGCTGTTCAGTCTAGAGAAGAGAATGCTTGGGGAAGGTCTTATAGCAGCCTTCCAGTACCTGAAGGAGCTACAGGAGAGCTGTTGAGGGGCTGTTCACAAGGGTGTGCAGCAACAGGATGAGGGGCAATGGTTTCAAATTAGAGCAGGGTAGGTTTAGATTGCACGTCAGGAAAAAGTTCTTGAATCTGAAGGTGAGGGACCCTTGGAACAGGCTGCCTAGAGAGGTGGTGGAGACCCCATCCCTGGAGTCATTCAAAGTCAGGCTCGATGCGGCTCTGGGCAACTTGGTTTGGTGAGTGATGGCCCTGCTTGGTGTACGAGGGTTGGACTGGATGGCCTTTAAAGGTCTTTTCCAGCCTAACACATTCTATGATTCTATGATTCTATGTCAGTGCTTTTCCTAGGTGACCTACCCTTTGGAGTCACCTCTCTATGCTCCAGCTATCAAAAGAGCTGCTAACCTTGTTCTAGGCTCCTAGGTGTCAGAATGGGTGCAAGCTAGAACATAGGAGGTTCCATATAAATATCAGCAGGAACTTCTTCACAGTGAGGCTACTGGGGCATTGGAACAGGCTGCCCAGGGGGGTTGTGGAGTCTCCTTTTCTGGAGACATTTGAGACCTGTCTGGATCTGCTCCTGTGCAACTTGGCCTAGGTGATCCTGCTGTGGCAGAGGGATTGGACTGGATGATCTTTTGAGGTCCCTTTTAATCCCTAGTGATACTGCGATTCTGTGATCTGAGAAAAAATATCCCCCACTGTGTAGACAACCCAGCCCTGCTCTGGTAACAGAGCACAATGAGGGATGCCACAGGTGAGCAGGGTGGGATCTGCTACCTCTGCTCTTAGCCCAGGCAGATGCACATTGGGATGGTTCAGGTCCTCTCCCTTGTACTCACAATCCAGCCGCCCCCGTCCTCGCCCATGTCACAGAAGACTTGCAGTGGCTGAGCCTTGTCCCCATTCAGGTAAACTGTGTAGATCCCAGAGGTGGTTTCTCCGTTCAGAAGAGCCTGGGAGCAGTCCTTGGGGTAGGGATAGAGGAGACCAGCTGCACACACGTACACACACACACACAACAAGAAAGAGAGAGCAGCCCTTAAGAAATCAGCATCAAAGGGAACTTGTTGAATACAGATAACTCATGAAAATCTGTAGGGGGTCAGTGGCAGAGCCAGGCACAGAACCCATCAACAGGCTTCTAATTGTGACTCTACAGACAAAAGCTTCACAGTAAACAGCAGTGATGTAATTTTTTTCTTCTGAATATGCTTTTGCACATCTCTACTCTTTGGGAAGTGTTGTGAACGTCAGATAACTATTCCCTGTCATGAGGGGACTGCATCCTCCAGCTAAATAATTAAATGGCACGAGCTGTGCTTACAGCAAATTTTTGGGTGAAACCCAATCTACCAACCTGTGACTATGTGACAGGAAAGGGAGAGGGGAATACAAATCCAGGATTTCAACCAAAAGTAAGTAAATTTAGGATAGTTTGTTAGCAAGTACAACATCAAATACGACCTAAATTAGGCTGTTAAATAAGCAAAGCAAACAACAACAGCTGAAACTACAGGGAAACATTTCCCTCCAACAGCAAGCCAACGCCATGGTTGCAGTCAGAACAATTTTAACCCCCCAAAAAACTTTGTTTTCTTTTTAAATTCACTTAGGCCATTAAGTTTTTCAGTTTTTCAATTGATGCTCTAGTTGTGTCTGTAGGGAAGTTTTGAACATGGGTGTTGCTCCCTTCCCAGTGTGTTGGTCATCCCTGCCTTTGCATCAGGAATGGGATCTGGAGAAAGCAGCTCCCTGCAGGCACCTACTTTAGTGTTTCCTTCTCAGTAATTAGCACACAAACACACGGATGCCTAAGCATCTGCCTGGATGAGGCTGACACACTGTTCATGTGGGTGAAGGCACCAAATCCAGTCCCTGCTGATGGTCAAGTTACCAAACGCCAGTTAAACAGCCATGGATTTAATTCTGCTGTTTCTGGCTGTGGGTTGGTGCCTGCTCTGCACAAGGAATGACTGTAAGCAGAACAGCATCTGTGTGACTTTTACTGGCACTTCTGAGAGTCCTTGGTCTGATAAAGGTGACAGAGAGAGAATGGAAATGGCTGAAGATGCTGCTGGGTCTGAAAGGCTGGAAACCAAGAAGAGTGAGACAAATGACAGGGAAGGTTTCACAGCTTCTACTGAACAACTCCTTTTTTTTAAACATCAACTGTGAGGTGACCCTCAGAGAACCCAATCTGCTCTTGCACTCAGCTTTCTGGAGAGCTAGAACAGCCCTGCCATGGTTTTGCAAGAAATGATTCAGAAAGAAAAGAAAAAAGCCTGCCCAGAAACTCATGTCAGCCCACTGAGCTGATGCGTGTGTGTGGTTTTAGCTTACAGCTGAGATGTGTTTTGACAGCCTGCTGTGCATCAGTACAGCTGGGTCAGTCTGGATTTTGAAAAGAAATGTCCCTGTTGATGTTTTACATGGCAAACGGAGGGTATTTCATAGGAGAGAAGACTACAGAGGTGATGTGGATGGATATAAAGGAGAAGATTTCATCCCACTAGTCAGGGGAAAGCAGACAAAAAGGGGAACAGGGCCCTCTGCACTGACACTAAAGCAAATGAAATGCATTCTTGACAACAGGATTTAAACTCTACTCATAGGTCTGTGTGTGCTTATTGCAGAGCTCAGTGCTGTCCTGAGAGCAATGATGTATTTAGCTGTCCCTGTGCTCTAAGGTCCTTACTTGTGGTGAAAATAGTCTCGATCATTTTGCTCCTCAGGGATCTGTTCAGCGCCTGGAGTTTCACCGTGTACTGGGTAGATGGGCTCAGCTCTGTCAGGCTGTAGGAAGTTGTCTCAGGGTTTAGGATGACTTCCTAGGGGAAGGAGAAATAATACAGGGATATTAGTATGAGGGGGAGTTGAACACTGAAACAGGTTGCCCAGGGTGGTGGTTGAGGCCCCATCCGTGCAGATATTCAAGGTGAGTCTAAACAAAGTTCTGGGCAACCTGATCTAGTTGAGGTTGTCCGTGCTCCTGGCAGGGAGGTTGGACTAGATGACCTTTGGAGGTCCCTTCCAACCAGGGCCATTCTGTGATTCTATGATATCTCAGTGAGAAAATCATAATGACCAAGAGTATTAGAAGTTTTAATTTGTGGCATTGTTTTTGGTAGCCATCATTAAAGGTATTTTTAACCATCTAATTTATTATGCAATACAGAATTTCTATTACTCCAAGACTTCTATCCAGCTCACTTTCTTTCAAAGTTCATGACATTTGCCTGGAAATGAATGTTCATACCATAATGCATAAGCTGGGTTGTTTAAAAGCAATGAAGCATAAATGTTTACAAGCCTTGAACATGCACACTGTGTAGATGGCTCATAAAACTTTGACCAAAATCACCCTTTAGCACAAGAAATATCAGAGTCCAGTCTGCAGAAGGCTATTTTTCTGTCCTTCTAGGGGTAATTTCCAGTGTGCTTAGTGGATTTACCTCCTTCAAAATCAGAACCCTTGCAGTATCTGGGGTTGATGCACAGGGATTCACCTCATTCATATGTAAATATCTGGTTTAGTGACATAGGAAGGTAATACAATTATTGGAGAGCAAGAGGCACTTTGGCAGGTTATTCATCCCCCTTTAGACACCTCACTTGGACAGGGCTGGATTTTCCTGAGTTTAGAAAGAAGCAGCTGATTCTTTGGGATGACTGAGTTTATTCCACGATGCAGGGTTAGACTTCTGTTTCAGGAAAGTACTTGAGCAGGTACTTAAACAGGTACTTGTTTTACCATGTGGAACTTCAGGCACACGACTACATCCCACTGCTGGACACTTCAGAGCATCTTTAGTGTCCAACCAGGGCGCTTAAGCCCTTCTGGTTTGGTCACAGGTGTGATACCTTGACTTTGCCATCAATGGACTCGTAGATCAGGAGATAACCAGTGACGGGAGCACGGGGAGGTCTCCACGTTATCGCAGCTGTTTCTGACTGAACCTCCATGGCACTTAAATCTCTTGGAGCGTCCAGACCTGGAGGAGACAACAGATCACTTACAATCACATCTATTCAGAATTCACTGCACAGACTATGTTAGTTAGGGGCAGTGTATTAAAACACTATCATTAAAACTTCTCTCCACAAATTTGAAATAAAAAATATTTCCATCTAAATCTTGGGATTAAAAAGTCATTTTTCCAGTGGGAAGTTTTAAAACACAGGTATATGTTTTATCCGAGTTACAGTGCTGCCTTTTGGCAGGCACTTCAGTTTATAAGCAGTTGCATTGGAACGTCTTGCCAACCACAAGTGTTCCCCCTGGTACTGCACACAAGGCAGGTTGGTATTTACATGTTCCCAGGAGGAAAAACTTTGGATCCAACTATCTGAATATAAAAACTTGCCATACTTAGTGTGGCAACAGCTCCCCTTCTCCACTGCAATGATAGCACCAAGTTAGTGTGGCTCAGCCCTTGGGTCTCTAGTTAACACCCCAGGATGAGGTAAGTAACAGGAAAATGGAAACCTCCCTGATTTCATCGATGCTAATGGCAAGCAGCAGTGAAACCAAGTGGGTATCTTCAGCATTAGTACCCCAAAATCAGCCCCCCTAGCAGAGCTTCTGATCAGGTTTTGTGTGAGAATTTGCAGAACTGGATGCAAAACCACCTACAGGATAGGTCACAGCAGCTCCCACCAGAGAAAACCTGGAGCAACTGCTCGAAGTTCAGGTTTCTAGTGAAAACAACAAAAAGCAGAACGTGCTGTCTGACTTTATGGGGCTAGAGAAACACAAGCCAGGTGGGACTAGAAGAGATGGCAGGTCTCCCCACAGTGACACAGGACACAGCACCTGTAGTAAACTGGGTGGAGAGGGTCTCGCTTCTCTGCGTGTCCTTCAGCGCGTGGACACTGAGCGTGTACTCAGTGGCAGGGCGAAGGCCCTTCAAGTCATACTCCACAGTGTTTCCTGACACCTTCTGAGTGACCTCCGGTTCTAAGAAGAAAAGAGAAGAAAACAGGTCCCGGCATTATTCACACATGTCATGAGACAGTCAGCTCTGGGCTCCACTCGGGGATTATTTACTCCCTGGGGTGGGAGGAAGTGCAAAGCAGTAAAAGCCCAGAGCTCCTCTCAGCACCCTGCACCTCCAGTGAATCTGAATTACCAGCCCTTTATCTAGAGGTCTCAGCACTCTCTAGTGTTCACATGAATTATAACACCAGCTTTTTGAGACTGCTCTGTTCCGACTTGGCAGTGCTTAACTCAGTGTCATTTACCAGTGGCACATCTCCTTCAAATACCAGCCCCCCGCCACCTCCTTGCTGATGTTTCTGAGATCTCAGCTCCCTGACTCATCGTTAACTCTTCTTACCATCCTCAGAAGCATAGGAGACAACGTAATTGTCCACTGCAGCAATTGCTGGCTGCCAGGTTGCCAGCGCCTCCGAGTCAGTGATGTTTACCACCACGAGGCCTGACGGGCTGTCCAGAGCTGGAAGAAAGAGAATCACAGATTTAAGGAATGTGACAAACACTCTCAGCTCTGTGCATTGCTCTCTTGGAAATAGATAGTGTAAGATGTGCAAGCAGCGATACTTGACGTGGCTTTTATTATCCCTTTGGAGCAGTGGAGCCCTGCAGGAAGGATGTTGGTGCCTCAGCTGGAAAGGGAGATCAATGTATGAAAAGATTAAACACTGGGAACCGACAAAACTAACTGTGTTCCCAGATCAGTCCTGACACATCAATGCCAACAGCTCTGCCAGAGCTGATGGATTTCTCTCACCACCCTCAAATCAGGACTGCTTTTTGGAGCAAACTCAGGAGATAGAGCTGGGAAAGATGACTAATGTGACGGCAACTGGTGGCCACTGTGACCTTCCACCAGTTTGTCCTGTGGTTTAAAAACAGACCAATCAAACAGCCAGCCAACCATCCCAAATCCATCATCCACCCCATCCTGCCTTGCTCTGTCACATCGCTCTGCTTTGCATAGTTTTATGCTCTCCCTGAGCTGGGATAAGTATCAGCCTCCACTACAGCTGGGATGAGCTATACATTGCATGTTATTATGCCATATTCATCAACTTGTTCCGTGCCTCAGCTCTTGGAATACTTGTTAGCCCCTCCAAAACAGGAATAAATGGGGTTGCAGGGTGGGAGGAGCAGGAAGATAGGGGGCACTTAGTAAAGGGATATTCAAAACTGTGGTGAAGAAAACTGAGGACAGATATATTTGTAATGCTTCTAACAGCCTGGAACCTGGGAGATGTGGAGTTTGAGTCTGCAACAGGAACTGGTCTAAACTTCTCAGCTAAGCTGGCTCTTTGCTCCCTCAGCTGTTAAGTGCTGCTAAATGATTACACTTCTGGGGTTCTTTCTGATGTATTAAGACTGTAAATATAGACACTGTTACTTTTTCTCTGCAGTCTGGTTCAGCACTTAGGAAACAGGAGCTTGATCAGCCTTACAAGTTCTAGAGTCATCAGAAATATAAAGACACAAAGACAGAGCAAGGAGGAAAACTTCCCATGGTTTGTGCAGAAAGAGAAATGGGATCTCAGTGGGTCTGCAGCTCCAGTTCCTGAGTTTTTAAGGACAGACAATGCTTTTGGAAGCCTGTTATCTCCTCTTTATATGTTACCTGTTTTCAGAATGCCAGAGATGGGTTCACTTTCTTCAAAGCCTTTCACAGAGATGATACTAACGTTGTAGTCTACACCTGGGATTAACTTGGCCAACTTGGTCCTTGTCTTGCTCCCATCAACTGTGACAACATTAGGAGTACCTAGGGTGAAGCCAAATGCCAAGGAATTAGTGACACTGTACCCCAGTAAATGCTTGAAGGATGCGTTTCAAGTTGAGGAATTAACCAAGATGGATTTATTTTACAGGAGGGTTGAATTTTCCCCAGTTACAACCACTGATGTCAGAGGGCAGCCTCAGGAAAGGATACAACTGCCACACCACCCAAATTTAAGAAAGCGGTTTGTACTCCTTCCTAGTGGAGTGTCAACAGTAAAAATATAAATAAATAAGCCATCAGTTCTGTTCAGAAAAACATGATGCTACTGAGATGTGAGCAGAAACACAGCTCTCTATACCTGGATGTTCACAGACCTGCAAGGACAGGGCTTGCAGTTTAGATCTGTTGTGTTTCTGCTATGGGCTGGAAGTTTCTCCTTCAGCCATCTCCGTCTGAACACAGATACAGCATTTATTATTTTAAGAGGTGCTGTCTGTGTGGGTGAGGACTTAGAGAGCACATTTGTTTCAAGATCAGGGTTTATTCCAGGAATAGATAAGTGCCCGACATTGTGACTGCAGAGTGCTCCTTTCTCATGTGGGATCACTATGTATTTAAAGCTGCCTGTGTGTTTGCACACCAGATTGTCTAAAGGCCTGTACCTTCACTTGCCTCAGTCAGCACCATGTCTTTTGTGGTCCTGACATCTTGCTTTGTAGCTGTAGTTCCTGAGTTATGCTAAAAACCCATTGAAGCGTAACAAGTTTTTTAAGCTGAACACAAAACCAGAGATAAAAAGGATGGGATGAAACAACATTAGGGAGTGCTAATTACAATCACAGGATCACAGAATAATCCTGGTTGGAAAGGACCTCCTAGATCACCGAGTCAAACCATCCCCACACCCACAAATACCTAAATACCTGAGAGATTGAAAAACACAACCTAACCCCTTCCCTGCTGCCACTCTAGCAGGGCATGAAGCTACAAGGTTCTTCAACACCTCCACAGATGGGACTCCACCACCTCCCTGGGAAGTCTGTTCCACTGCCTCACCGCTCCTTCTGTGAAGAATTTCTTCCTAATCTCTAATCTAAACCTCCCCTGCCTCAGCTTCAGACAGACTTGGAAAACTATTCTAAGCATTGATGAGGATTATTATATCCAAAGGTCAATGTTTCAAACATGTTTAGCTCAAGTCCCTACAAAAGAAGGAGACAGCTTGAAAATAAACCCTTACTCAGCAGGCTCAGTGGGAATGTGGCCCTGTTAAGGGTACAACCATTCCAGCATGTAGCTCTGAGCTCCATTACAAGTTCTTGTCCATCAGGTGTGGGACTCTCTTCAGTGAGGGTCCATCCAAACAGAAGGAAAACCTTTTTCATTCTGAGGGTGAGGGAGCCCTGGCACAGGCTGCCCTGAAAGGTTGTGGTGTCTCCTGCTCTGGAGATGTTCAAAACCAGTCTGGATGCAGCTCCATGTGTCCTGATCTAGGAGTCCTGCTCTGGCAGGGCAATTGGGCTAGATGATTTTTCAAGGTCCCTTCCAACCCCTGGCATTCTATGATTCTGTGATTCAGACAGAGGTTGATTACTGAGACCATCTACATGCAACCACATTCCCAATAAGAGAGATAAAAGAGGAATCTGTGTAGGATCATCTGTGCGATGCAATGAGGGATGGGTATCAGTACAACAAACCCTTTCTGCTCTCCCTTTTACCATCATCCCCTCTGTTCATCCTGAGTTACTCACCTCCTGTGACAGGGACATAGGAGATGCGGTAGCTCTCCACGCGGGAGCGAGGGGGTGTCCAGCTGACTGTGGCAGAGTTTTCCGTGATGTCAGAGAAAGAAATTCCCTTGGGAGATCCAACAGCTGGGAGAATAAAGAACAATCACACCACATGGAACGAAAATGTAAATAGTCTGTCTTCAGTGCTCACTGCTGGAGCAGAGATCTTTCTTATCCCAGAGTAGCTGTATTAAATACTGACAGCAACAATCTCTTTGGTCCAAATTTTCCTTTTCCAGTAGGATTACTCTAGTGCTTAGCTTAAAATTACCCCACACATACCTCTAGATATCATGTACATAGACACAACTGAGATGTCAGTGCTGTAGAAAAGTATGGAGGAAATACAGGGATTCCTTTCACTACCCAGCAGTCACTGCCTCTTTATTTTTAGTCTCCCAGTTTCCCTGGATGATGTTTAGGGAACGAACAGACCCTGAGAACCCGGTCTGCAACACAGAGTAATGGCAGCCCTTAGTGGTGGAGGATGTCTCTCTTTGAGCATAAGGTTTATATTCTAGGATGCCTGAAAAAAGACTTGGGAGTTCATCAAGGGTTTTTCCTCTTGAGTTCTGACTACATGTAACTTCATTTGGCTTCAGACATTCAAGGTCAGGCTCAATGGGGCTCTGGGCAACCTGTTCTAGTTAAACATGTCCCTGGTCCCTGCTTGTTGTGGGGGGATTGGATTAGATGACCTTTAGCAGTCTCTTCCAGCTTAATACAATCTGTGATTCTAAGATTCTTCTTGGAATCTCTGTCTGAGACCATGGTTTTTCTTAGGTATCTTCAAGCACATCCATCCAGAGGACATCCAGGTGCAACCATCATGACAAAAGCACTTGTGGTTCTTGCTCCAGCTCTTGGCCATGCAACCCAGCCTGTCCCTGGATATGGCTGAGCACTCCATTTGCCCATATAAATCAGATCAGTAAGCTGAGCAAACAAAGCCCAGCTGTGACCAGAAGACCCAGTGCTAGGACACAAAGCACCACATAACTGAAACAGTCCTGTTTCAGGCTCAATTAAAATATTGCAAAACTAATATGGGAAGAGCTTCTGGAAGGACACGGTGAAGAGAGTTGCCACTTCAAAGTTTACACTGAACATCTCACTTCCCATTTCTTTTCACGACTGTAACCAAAACAACCCTGAAATGTGTTAAAAACATAAACAGCCCACACAGCGTAGGCCATTAGCACAAAGAGCGGGGACAGCAAACATTAGCCAGATTAAGAGCGGTAGAGACAGGGCAGGGAAAGGGGGGTAAAAGGAGGAAAGAAGTGACTGTGCTTGAAATAGCCTGGAAAGAACGTGTCTGAGGGAAAGAAGTCAGGGGGCTGTTTGTTCCATGTGTCCCCAAAGCTCTAGCGGCAGTGCACTAAATCAACAGAGAGGCAAAGAAAGAAAAACAGCAGAGCTCTCAAGAGGGATGTGAATTATTTCTCTGGAACTCACTAGACAGGCTGGGCTTGCAGGGTTTGCTCTCAGGGAAAAGCCAAAGGAAGAAAGCAAAGAATTACAGATAACAGAGACAGCAAGGTGCAATGAGCAAAGCTACAAAGCTCCCTCTGATAGTCTGAAGGAAGCGAGAACATGAAGAACACCTGGGTAAAAGAGAAGTGAACATCATATTGGTTTTGCTTCACATTGGAGGTGCCCTTAGTAACTGTGGTGCTAAATGCTAGTGATTACTTTGGAGAGCAGAGAGATGGAGCTGTGCTCAGTTTTCAAACACATCGGGAATCCCAGCCTTTCCCAGAAAATAATGTACCTAGACCATCCCATTTGCACTCTGTTGTGCACACTTCCATGGGCTCTGTGCTTGTGTGCTATGCCGGGTGAACTGCTTAACAAAGATTAGTAAGAGGAACCTTAACTATGTGAGAGTTCCACATCCTCAGGTACTCCAACTGCAGCTACTTTCCTGGAAGAGAACCTGATAAAGAAGTAAAATGGACTGTCAGAGCAAGCAGCAGTCCTGGAATGAGTCCCAGAGATGTCAGAGAGTGGTACCTTTGAAGCACTGGGAAATCAAAAAGGAACAAATTAATCCATCTTCTTGAGCTACCTGAAAGCCAGATTTTAGCAGGCATGAACAACGGCCCGTCTTGTCACTCACTGAAGTCTGTTGGGCTTTAGGTAACCAACACGATCCCCCAGCATTGTTCCCCTTCAGCTGTATGAGAGATGGAGAACTTGGCTAAAGCACCTATGATAGCAGAGCAGCTGCTGCTCTTCGAGAACTTCTGTTTTGCTAAAAAATAGTTCCTTTGTGACTGTCAGACCACAGGAGTATTTGCACTCCCTTTCTCCTCCTAAGCAACAGGTTGTATTTACCAAGTGAACATGAGGGCCCATGAAATGTTGTGTGATGCTCTCAGATGAAAAATGCAATCATGCAATAGGAAAAACACCATTAGAAGAAGAAAGCAGCAGCATGAGGCCCAGTCCCTGCAGAGGATATCAAACTTCACATTCTGGTCCCTCAATGGGACCAAATTATACAGATGAATTCCCAAAAGACACTGATTGTCCCTCTGAGGGTGGACAAACTCCCTTGTGCCAACACAGCTTAGATGCTGCCTTGTGCTACAGTGCTTGATCATTAATGTTTTCTGTCAGAGCAGAATTAATGCAAAATGGCAGACAAAAGCAGAGGGTAGGGACAGCGGGTGTCATCACCACCCCTTTTAACAACATTGGCAAATGCAGTTCTAGGGGAAAACTATTGCTGTTCACTTGGACGTACAACTAACAGAGGAAGAACTACTGTGGTGGGTTTGGGAAGACATGACTTTACTGTCAAATCTCATGCCCAGCGGTTTCACACCACATTTGTGGTGTAGTGGGAGCAAGGGAGATCACCTCAGCCTCCGAGCATCAGCAGCTGCAGGACCACATGAGGCCACATAAAGAAAATGCTAAATGCCAGTCCTGCCCTGCACATCCTTTCCACATCCAAAGCCTGTGGCTATCATTGCTGATCTCTAAAAACAGAAAGAAGACAACCACAGAGGAGGACAAGGAGGCAAAAGCTGAGCAATTCAAGATCTTTCTTCTGTGTCCTTCCCCACAGTGGGTGGGTGCTTTCTGTACAGACCCTCAGAGAGGATGGCTGAGCAGTGCTCAAACCAGACTCTTTCAAGTGCACCAGTTACAACAGTTGTGGGTCTGATCCCTGAAGGTTGTATGTGGGGGTTGTAGGGTGGGTGGTTGGACTTGATGATCTTGAAAGTCTTTCCCAACTTTGATGATTCTATGATTCTATGATTTGTGTATAGAAGGGTAGATGCCCAGGTAGGGAAGAAGGAGGAAGCTGTGAGTGATCAATACAGAGAAGGATCTCCAATCCAGACTAAATTCCTGCCCTGATGTCCATGGCAGTGCTTGGTTTGGGTTTGCTGGTCTATTTGCTAGCTTTGAGTTGATTTTCTCTCTCCTCCACTGACACTGGAGGCTCTCTAGCTAATTAATTTCTTGCTTACTCGTAACTTGTACACAGGCCAGAAGAAGGAAGGACTGAACATAAGCTTGTCTGAGCTACCCCCTTCAGGGATCGAAAAATTTCTTCACAGCCACCCTGGAAATGCTATAAATATACATGTCTGTGTAATAACCAACTCCTGAAAGAGAAATTAGCTGGATGCTTTGGCAGCCCAACTACCCAACATGGTGTAACCTGCAGTGTGGGTTATTTCGCTGGAATTCTGTTGCTCCAGCTCTATTATCAATTATCCATAGGTTATTTACATCTGACAAACATCTTTTGGGCTACTGGCTTCAGTAGGCGACATGTGCTAAATCTCCCTGAAGGAACCGAGTAAGAATGTAGTCATGAGGAAAATGATAACTCTTGGTGGTTTACCATAAATATCCTGGAAGTCACTGGAAATGGGGATGTTCTGCTAACAAGTGCAGCTGACTTTAAACATCCCTCTCCATTAGGAGTCAACCAGCATGAAGCTGGAGAGCAGTGGCTTGTGATGGATGTATGTTCTGCTTCATGTAAATGTCTGGGTGAGCGTATACATAGCCCTGCTGTTTATTCTAGGGCTGTGATGGCAGTCGGTGGAGCTGCTCAGAAATGTGTCTTTTCCTGCTAACAACTGGCACCGCAGACATTAGGGTGAATCATGAGGCCACGCTATTTTAGGAAAAGCTGTTCAATACTGAGTTATCATTGTCCTTGCTCTGTTTGCTGGCTTGGAGTTTGCTGCTACAGCTGAGCACATGTCTCTTTTAGGAATGTCTCTTGGCTCCCAAGCATACTGAACTCCCCTGTCTCCTTCTGATCCCTCTCCTCCTGGAATTAGATTGACCTGGAATTATTAAGTTTTCATATCAGCTCTCCACAGAGGAGATTTGCGTCATGGGATTTTGCTTCATTTGTTTAGATTTCAACGTGTTTCAAAGCAAACCCTTGATTTTGGTGGAAAAAGATCGAAAACTTCCTTCAAAAGTGCCAGATTGAAATGCTTCAGTTATACATTTCATCAAATTATAAACCTTTTCTCCTTCAAATTGATACCAGAAATTCAACCTAAACCTTGAGAGCTTTTGACTTGACTAGTATCTGCTTATTTTCTTAGAAAAATAGAATAAATATTCCAGCTACAAATAACAAAACCTTCCTTCTTCTCCCTGGTGCCGAGAAAATGAGACTCGGTGCTGGTGGAGATTTTTTAGGAACACGTCTAGCCTCAGGCTGAGCCCAGCCAGCAGATATTTGCTGTTGTGCTGGTAATGTTTCTTCATTTGTGAGACTGTGTAAGGCAAGAGCTCCAGCTCTGGGGAATTCAAGGATTAAGACCTTGATATTTTTAAAGCAAAATGGCCTAAACTGCCAGTCCTACCGCCGTGTTTGTTTGCGGATGACTTTACCTGGGTTAGTCACTGAGACAATTCACGTGAGGGTTTCTGACTCACAAGACTGTGACTATAACACAACTTCTGCTGAGGGAGCTTAAAGCTTTGATTCTACAAGAAACGTTAATTTCTTGTGAACTATTGAGCACTCGCTGCTCCAGGCGAGATCAGTCACAATTAATGATGGAGCCATAAATAAACGTCTCGCTAGCTCTGGTAAATTTGTTTTGTCACACTGCTTTTCCAGGGAGGTAAATTGTGCACTGGTGACATGCAATTACTCCCAGGAAATCACGCAAAAAGGCTGACACAGAGACAATATTTCTTGTCTCTTGAAGCCAGGGCTTTAATTGATAGACTCTGCTGCCTAATTCCAGATCATGAAAGTAATTAAATAAAACCATATTAAATAGACAATGATGAAGCTACGGCGTCTGACATCATAGAATCATTGAAACATTGATTGACTTGAAATAATTACACCAGGGACTTGGATAACAAGGGACGTGCAGGAGACAGCCCAAACACCTCACTGAAGCCCGAGCTGTCTGTGAGAAGGAGAGATGCTGGAAGAAAACAAGCATGAACACTGTGTGCTTTTCCTACTGCAAAGACAATACCTGTGGTTGCTACTGCATTTACAGGTTGGGAACGTCGTCCACTGCTAAATCCATAGAGCTCAATTTCATATTCAGTACCCTCTTTCAGCCCTGTTATATCCTGGGTGCGCTCGTGGCCTGGTACTATGAGTTCCAGTGGATCAGATTTCCTTTTGGTGTCCCTGATTTTGAGAACAAAACTGTCGAAAACTCCATCGTCTGCAGTCCAGGAGAGGCGGAAGCCATCGGGAGTGGCATCTGAAACCAGAAGGTTGTCGACCTCGGGTTCTGCTTCTAAAAAAAGAAGATGGCAGGAGGGAAAAGAAATGATTTTTTTTTTTCCTCATCAGTTCCCTGGATTCCCGCCCGAGGTCTGGGGATTGCAAACGGCAAGAATCCAACCACAGTTCAAAGAAAGGGAAACAATCTGCCAGCTATAGAAAAAAAAAGGGTATTAGCATGGTCCACATACTGAAGAAGGTATTTGTGAGGGTGTGCAGGCCCATTCAAAGTTCCACTCTTGAATAGCAAACCCACTGCGTGGACATCCACCAGTTGCCTCCGACATGCAAAGTCACACATGCTAATGGTAAGTTGAATGTGCAGTTCTCCCTTGCTACCTCTGTGAAACCTTCACGTACAATTAAAACGAGCTCTTGTTATAGAACTGTAGGCATGCCTGTAGTATTGTCAAGTCTCTCTCTAACACGAGGACAACACAGAAGCCACATGAAAGAGTCTGTTTCTTCATGCAAACCCCTCATTTCATGCATTTCTGGCCCCTGTGGTGCTTCCGATCAAATGAATCCTTTGCTTAGATATTGATAAATGTTAAAGCAGCAGAGGGGCATCATGAAAATTCACATCCTTTAAAGCAACACAAATTCATATGTGAGACCCACTGTCTTCAGAAAGAAGCCATCCAAGAGGATCCCGGGAGTTGTAGGTTATTAATTACCTGCAAAATATCTCAGCTCAATATGGTCTGGCTTCATTACCCACAGAAACGCCACTGGAGTGGTGACTGTCTCAGAGCATCTCTAACGCACTTCCCTCCACAGAAAACAGTCCTATTTATTTTCTTGTGAACTTCCAGTCAGGTAACCTCCAGCTTAACTGCTGCATAGTCAGCAACAGGCAGACAAGACTTAATGGTTATGGGGCTAGGGAATCAGTCTGCAATGATTTTTCAAGAAAGCTCAAACACTGTTGGAAAACAGCGGCTATGATGAAGGTGAAAACATGAAGTAAGGCTTTCTGGAGAGAGATGCCAACATCATGGGTGGCAGTGATCTCGCTCAGTGGTCTGTGGGTAGAACCCACACACAGAATAAAAGAAAGCAGACTGTGGGCAAAGAAACAGTGACTCTCCCTGAAGGTCCTGACAAGTTGGAGAATGCTGATGTGCCCAGCAGCTGTTAACGAGAGAGCTCCCACATGCAGCCATTCTTTTTTAAAGACTCGGTTAGAAGTACCTGCATTACCATACCCCGGACTTTCACCCTCAGCCCATGTCATGCGCCTCTACAGAATCCCTCATAAGGACAGAAGGGAAACATCAAGTTAAAAGGACCAGAATTTCACTGGTGAACCTATCAGTCATGAGAAGGTTATGTGTAGCCACAATGCAAAAAAGGATGCAAAAGCCAAAGTTTGCTTTGCAAACGGATTGCATTAAACATCTTCCATGTGAGAAGAAAAGCAAGAGAGAAAAGGTGGAAGAGAACAATTCGTTCACGTTAAAATACCTGTAACAGCCACAGTGCTCAGGGGCTTTGTTTGGCGCCCCTTGGCAAAACCATAAAGCACAACCTCATAGCCAATGCCAGTAATAAGGCCTTTAAGCTTCAGTTGCCGCTGGGCTCCTGTAAGGAGGAACTCCTGTGGGTCCAGCAGCTTGCCAGAATCCACCACGACTACTAGAAAGTTGTCAAAGGCATTCTCCGATGCCATCCACGAAACCGTAAACCCATAAGGGTTAATATCAGAGACAGTTAGGTTTTCCAGTGGGGGCATGGCCTCTGAAAGAAGGGAAGGTGCAAAAACACACACACACACAAAATAAGTGACAAATATTGCAGATTAGAATGTGTCACAGATTCCACCAAACATCAATCACATTTGTCCCCCAAACTATGGATTTAACAGAAGTGCATAGCCAGGACCACGAGATTAGGATTTTCAGTGGGGCCTCCAGATGCTCAAGTCTTTAACTTTGAGCATAACACTTTAACACTTTGAGTTAAACTTTTTAACAAAGTTTAACTTTGATCAAGGATGTCTCAGCACCTCATCTCACAAGCTCCACTGAGATTCCTTCCCAGCTCCCTGTGTAAGCACATTGCTTCTGCTGCACATGCACTGCAAGAACATCATAACCAGAACTGGGTTAGAACTGCTACGCATTCAGCTTTCATTCCCTTCCACTTGTCTCCACCACCAGTGCTTTAGGGCCAAGCTTTGGCACTCACAATCCCTGCAGTTTCCTCTTTACCTCCCCACTTCACATGAATATCTCCAGCATTTTAATGGTGGAAGGGCCAGAGGTGCAGAAGGGCTGTCAGAAGCAGGACACTGAGCAGGCAGGGTCACAGCCAGTGCATCCACTAAATAACTGCAGGGTCGGGTTTATGGGAGATAAGAGAGAAGCCAGAGTTTGCACTGGCTCACGGAGGGGTTAATGACTACAGAACAGAGCAATAGTCTGTCCAAAGAGCTTCGCAGGCAGCTGCTATGGTGGTGTGTTGACAACTTAAATTCCAGTGAGGGCTCCTCTCCTTTGTTTCACACCACCATGACATTTGCCAAAGTTTAGAGACCGCAGATCAACTCCTCAAAACTTTCCCACCAAGTCTCTGAAAAAAAATCAAGGCCAACCTTTCACAAGAGAGTTTCTCAGTGCATTTTGCTCACTCAAAATCTGACAAAGTCAAACAGGAAGATCGACTGGCTCTGCTGAGCCCCTGCTCTTGATCCTGGATCCTGGGCATTGCCAGCATTTCACTGAATTATTTGACAAGGCTTGTTTTGTTGGCTCAGGGGCTAACTCATCTGATCTCCCAATCACTCAAATTCTAGTCACTTAAGAAAATATCAGTTAAACACAGAACTCTCTCCACAAGAGGGTTTGGGCTTGGATTTGAGATTCCACAACTGCTGACATGGATGCTCTGTCAGGATTTGGCAGAGAAATTCCTTCTTAGGGCTTTAAGATTTGGAAGTCCCTCTGTTTTGATATTTACACTTTTGGGTGCCAGGGGTTCAAATGAACTTGGAGACATTTCTGCAGCTTTGTTGCTCCTAATCAAGCAGCCTCAAAGATTCCCATTTTGCTTTGGTGCCTGGGAGGGTGGATAAACAACTTAAGAGGCCAAACTACTTGACGCATTTTCCTAGGATAGATGTCGAGTGACACCAACACTCTAAACCCAGCAGGCTGATGTGAACCGCTGGTGCCTCATGCTGCACAGTGCTACGTGTTTATGTAGCTGTGGGAAGATCC
Source organism: Upupa epops (assembly GCA_013397515.1). Classification (NCBI taxonomy): domain Eukaryota; kingdom Metazoa; phylum Chordata; class Aves; order Bucerotiformes; family Upupidae; genus Upupa; species Upupa epops. The sequence continues at coordinate 209,087 of VZRI01009263.1, read as the reverse complement.
CTCCCAAAATACCAATGTCCATAGTTTATTTTAAAAAAGGAAGGAATTGTCCTCTGGTGGAGCAGAAAAGAAGGGTTTTGGAAGGACAGCTCCTCATCTTCAACTACATAATTGTCTCCAGGGGCAGATCAGAGTTGGTGCAAAATGCAACCATTTGCCTTAAAGAAAATGATAATGGACATTGAATTTCACAGAATCTGTGAGGGGAGCTACTACTGTAAGTTAGAGGAGGAAAAGACCTTGATTTCTCCATTAATCCTATTTAGGGTCTCCGTTTCTCCATGTGACAAGTGATAGTGGCACTTACTGTCCATGTAGTACACAGGAGGTGAACCCTATGGCATTTATGGTCTAGGAGGCACGTGATGTACACCTGATCCCAGCCAAAATTTGCCCCAGATATTGAGAAGTAAGGGATGTGTTGAAGGGACATCACAGGACAGGAGGAGCTGTAATGCTCAGTCCTCTCTGCATCCTTCAGATGCAACTGCTGGGTATTGGGCACATTTGCCCTTCAAATTTGAAGAGCTGAAAGGAGGATTTAATATGGGAGATAGACCCCAGAGGACTTGTAAGTCACTTTTTAAACTAACTCTTAACTAAAAGGTCAACATAACTGGTCTGACCTATCCCTGCACTACCGTTGCAAACAAGCCCATTACTGCTGAAGGAGATATTCAGTGATGTAGAGAGTCTGGTGGGGTGGGGTTTTTTCTCATCCATGCTGGAATAAATATTTGTCTAGGGCAATAAACAGATGCCAAACCTCAAAGCAGGTACCTGTCATGACAAAAGCAGTGAGGGGCTCGGTGTGAACACCTGCACTGGTGGTGCCCTTAATGTTAATGTCATAGCCAGTATAATCTAACAGGCCTGAGATGTGAGCGCTGCGAGCGCCTCCCGCCACTGTGAGCTCCTGGGGATCGTGTGCCGCGGCGGAGTCTCTAACGTGTATAACGAACTTGGCAAAAGGGCCAGCTCTGGCAGTCCAGGAGAGGTTGAAGCTGTCGGGGGTAACGCTTGTGAGTGTGAGCGTGCCCAGCTGTGGCTCAGCCTCTGAAGGAGAAAGGAACACAAGGCAGGAGACAGCGTTACTCCAGGGGGCTGGGGATCAGCAGTGAAGCTTTGCAGGCACTGAAAGCTGAATTCTTTTGCCTTGTTCTGCAGTGCTTGAAGATAAAAGAAAGAGCATTCCAAGAGTGACTTTGCAAGGTTTTGGAAAGAACCTACTGAAATTAGTGCTGATTTCTAATATTTTTTTTCATTTGACTTTCTTAAATAAGGTTGGTTTTCCTAGCGGGACACGGGGCTGATTTACAGAAGCACCAGCAGCAGCCAGCTGTGTGGTAAAACCATAGAAACTGCAGGAACTCTGTGCTGGGAATTTGATGGGAATACAAACCCACAGCAATTCTGAAGTAGATAAAGTAGGATTCAGGCAGGAATTAGCTGAGTCCAAACCAGACATCCCTGAAATCCCTGTCCAGCTTCTGTTCAGTGTTTCTGTTGCCTGGAGTTGTACCTACTTCTATTTTTGGACCCTGAAGTTTATGAAGAGTTTCGATCCCAACAGCGATTATCTCAGCACTAATCTCAGACCAAAACCACTGTGGATTCCAGAGATAAGGTGTTCCTCAGGGAGATTAGGCATAATCAGGGACTGAACATAAAAAAACCCCACAACAGTAACGGTCCCCTCTTTTCAGTGGTCAGGGCACTTCCTTAAGAAGCAAAGACTTCCCTTTTTTTGATAGAGGACATTTAAAATCAGATCTGTCCCCTGATGGGGGAGAAACTTGGCCTTCAAGCGATAGAAGAGGGATGGCTCCTTACCCATCTGATTTTAAAGCTCTTCCATTTGGCGCAAAGTTATTCAAGACTCATTAAAGCAGAGAGAGCACAAACATGACCCTGCAGTCAGGTGGTCACAGAACTCTGTGTCTGCTCTCAGGGCTGACTTTCTCTTTTGCCTCTTGCCAACTGAATATAAACCAAGAACACCTTGGGAAATGCAGCCAGTGAGGTACAGGGAAAGAATTATGCGAGTCATGCTGGGAGAAAAGTAAAACAGATGTATCCCACTGACAAAGAGTATAGCGAAAGAACAAGATGTTTAACTAAAACATGAACTGCTGCAAGATGCAAGATGTTCCAACTTTTACTCCCATCCCTCATGGCAAGACTTTTAAACAATAGTTCTGCTTCTCTGGAATTGTCTAGGAACAGGTGAGTCCAAGTGGCCCCACTTAAGGACACATGCTGCTCTCATGCTGCCAACCGGTGACCCTTAATGCCTGCATGATGGACAGGGAAGATGTCACCATGTAAGTATGGCATGTCCAAAGACAGCAGAGATGAGAAAATACCCACAAAGCAGACAGGCTTGGGTGGAGGACCCAGTGAAACTGAGCATGGAGTCATCAGCTCTGCATGCAGGTCAGAGAGGACAAACCAATCCTTTACAAACTCATCCTAAAATGGCCACGTTCCTTCACATGCCATTTGCATCCAGCCAGGCACATCATGACACCCTCAGGACACGCCACACAAAGATCACCACATGCAAAATAAGTTGAAATTATCTCTTTGGGAAAGTGTGAGTGATCTCCCATCATTCTGGAATCACCACTGCTGTAGGAAAAGCTCTGATGCCCAGTGAAACAAGACAGCTCTTAAAGACTCGAAGGCAGCAATGCAATGGCTGATCATCAAGAAAGAATGAACTTTGCTTTTTGAGCCTTGCTGTCTGTTGGGAACACATAAGAGTACTGGGCAGAGAAGAACGTCAGAACCATGAGAAGGGGGCCACACTACTCCATGCAGTTTGGGTCGGACACTGAGCATGCTGCATGAAACTCCCACAAGAGATGCAAATGTCTTGGAAGACATTTGGGTTTAAGAATGAAGAACCAAAAGAGCATGCAGGTGCCTCTCCAGGCTGATAAAGATATGAAGGTTTCCCATCCACAACAAAGCAAGTGAGGATGGGATGAAGAACTTCGTTCTAGATTAAGTGCAAAGATACTCTATGAAAGTTATTAACCATCCTGAGCCAGAAAGTTATATATACACAGAGCTTGCAGGTACGTGTATATATAAGGAAACCAATCATGGTTTGCTACTGGCTCCCTTAAAGCTGGGGGCACTTTTTCAACCTTTTCCATTGTCTCAGATCTCTCTTCTCCCAAGCATTCCCAGGCTCAGCATATTCCAGCCTCCCCTGGTAGTGATCTCCCTATAATTTGGCAAATGGAGTTGGAGCGACATTTCAGAGCAGTTCTGTGGACAGCAAGAGAAAGAAGAGGAAAAAGCAAACCTGGAAGGTAAAATGGTGAAATACCTGTGGTTGCCAGTGCTGTCAAGGTCTGACCACCTTGCCCATCAATTACACCATGAAGTTGGACAGTGTAATTTGTGGCAGCTTTGAGGTTGGTGACTACATAGTGCCGGGAGGCCCCTGGCACTGTGTTCACCAGGGAGTCCAAAGGGAAGTCAGAGTTTCTGACTTCTAGGATAAAATGGTCAAAGACATTGTCCTGTGCTTCCCACGCGAGTGACAGGGTGTCTGAGGTAGCGTTTGATACAGTGAGTTTGCTAAGGAGAGGTTCCTGTACTATGGGAAGAAAAACAAATGGAAATGTATTGCATTTATTAAAACCCAAAGAAAAAAAGCAAAATAATATGGAAGTTCAAATTCACATGAGACACAGGTCACAAATCATCTAGCCTTGTGTTCCTCAGTGTTTCCTACATCACCACCCCATCAGTAACCCTGCCCCTGTTACCTACAATTGAATCAGGATGTTCATAGTCTGCTAATGCTAGAAGCTGCAGCTCTAGTATCACTGACATTTGATATCCAGCTCAGTGTCACTGACCAAGTTAATCCATTGCTGTGAAAATTCTAGGACAACTTCTCCTAAACTGTGCCAGTGATCACAGAGCTAGGTATCTATCTCCTATGAGGATGGACCTTCTGCTTCCATAGTCTAGTCCTTTCCTTTTCTATATTCATGCTATCATTATCTAGAGCACGTGGAGTGTGTGACATCGCTGTCTTTACTGGAGGAACTGTCAGCTATAAAACCTCGAGACATACAACGTGCCAACAACTAAATATCTACCAATTTCATTCACCAACAGCACTTCAAATAGACTCTTCTAACCTCTCATCCAATGTCAAATGAATTCTGAAGCTAAATTCCAGCTGCCTTGGAGGAGTCTGCTGTCACAGGCTGAAGTGTCTGAAATCTACTTAGAGCCTCAGGATACAACCTGTATCTACAAATCACTTATCTGAGAGAAGTGGTGTCTCCTCTATGCTGTGTGACAGTTGCAGACACACACTGCAAGATAACATAGCACATCAACTCCTGTTTGGTTTTTAGGAAACTTGTTTTCCTTCTCAGCTCTGTCAAAGATTCCCCCAACCTTAATGTTTAAACAAGAGCAAACTTATCGTGTGACTGAAATCACATCCCAACGTGACTGCCTTTGCTGGATGGACTGGTGGATTAACATTCACAGTTCAAAATGTCTCCAGCAGGTCTTCCTTAGAAGGTGTCAAACAACGAGGTAGAGGATTTGGTAGTGGGTAGAGGCTGGTGGGGTAGCAGGGAAAGGGGCACAATCTGTAAGGAAGAGTTAGGAGAAAGAAGTTAGCGCTGAGGTAGGATTTCTATACCTGTTGTAGCAGCAGCAGTTACTGCCTGTGTGCGGAAACCATGAGAGATCCCATAGAGGTAGACAATAAAATCAGTGCTGGGGGAAAGCCCTGAGATATGAGCAGTTCTTGAGTTGCCCGAGATGTTGAACTCCATGGGTTCCAGCAACCTGTTAGAATCAATAATTTCAATGGTAAAGACGTCGAAGTCCCCATTGGAGGTTGTCCAAGAAAGGTTGAAGCTTTCAGGAGTAATGTCGGAAACGGTTAGCTCACCGACGCCTGGGTGCGTTCCTGAGGAGGGAAACAACACTGGTCAGAAGGGCTCAGCCCAGCAACTCTTCCTGCTCAGAAATGCTCTGCTGCTCCCTGCTCATGCTGGCAAGCTGCCCTTGGAGCAAAGGGTTAGAGTAGAAACTGGCTCAAGCAGGCAGGTGCTAAGGGGAAGAATTCTAATGAAAACATCTCCAAATGTTAAATAAGGGGAAAATAAATAGAAGAAAAATGAAGGTTTAAAGCTATGGCTGTTTAGCTCCAGGAGCAGCCATGTGTCTTTGAGGTCTGAGCATGAAAGCAGACACAAAAGAACTTTTCTGAATGACCCTGGAGCATTTGTAAAGTCAGCTTCCAGTGTCAGGAGCAGCTGAAACTGGAGCTATAGCTTTATCCGAAGGAAAAGGTTGTGTTTTGTTTGCTCTTCTACTTTCCCTTTCAGCTTAAGCCTATGAAAGCTGGCATGCAGTATAGGAGCTGGAGCCAAAATGCAAACCAGTGATAGCTGCCTTAGGGTTTCTTCCTCTCTGCAAACATCCCTGATGTGTTACAGGAAGGCTCAGAAAATTCTGACAATTGCAAGTCCCCAGAAGGGAAAATTTTGAAAAGCCGGGTGCTGAGCCTGACCCAGAAAGGGAAGGGAAAACCACAGCAGGGCACCTTCTGCTGCTTTCATTAAGTCAATAAGAAGAGAGAGAATTGCATATTTAGGCAGGACACCCATGCTGTCTGGTTCCTTGTTTGTCCCTGTGCAGCCTCCTTTGTGCAGCCACATTTGTCCGTTTTCAATGGGCGGTCTGCTACCAGCTCCTCTCAGGACTCTGAAAGCACAGAGCTTCCAGCCTGGACCAGGACACAGCCCAAGGCAATTGCCCTGTGCCAGACACAGTTCCACTTACTTATGCCAGGCTGCATAGAGCATTAGTGAAGCAAGCAAGCTCCAGTCCATCTCATCTTTTAATTCTGTTTATTTCTTATGTGGACTTCTATCCCCTCCTGGGCTGGGTAATATGTGCTTGGGGAAACCAAGTATGAGCAACTTCTGACCATCTCACAACCACAGGGGGTTGCAAAGGTCTATAAGCAAAGCCAGAGGCAGCAGATCTTGTCAACATGAAATTACCAGAAGGAAGAGCTACTAGTGCTCCTTTATTGCCAATTAATTCAGACTGTGTTCATTACCAATGATCATAACAGTGGGAAAAATCAGTGAGCCACATAGAACAGAGAGGATTTACTTCTCGCAATCAAAGCTCATGATAATCACTCATTTTAAATTGCTGTCTTTCACAAGATCAGCCGGAAAATTAATTTTATGGCTCTTGATTAGTTTTACGCCACCTTCTCACAACATGGGGCTTACCTGCCTGCTTTGAGGTCACTCTTATGCCAAGGCAGTTCTGCTGAATTTGCTCTTCCTGCACGTTCTCTTTTTCCAATCAATCAGACTCTTTAACGATGTAGCTTGATATATTCATTTTGGTAGGCATTAGAGTTATTTCATTAATTTATTTTCTATCTAAAAACATATGGGTGGTGTCTGTCCTTGCCCTGGAGTCAGCTGCACACTCCACACCCCTGAGGCTGTATTTCCACTGCAGCTAGTGCATCATTTCAGAAGTAGCTTCTGAAGGGTAAAAACTAAACCTGCTCTCAGGCTTTGATGATGTGGGCTGTAAAGAATGGATTTCTATAGTTTTACAAGGCAGTCTGAGCATTCCCAAGCAGGTAACAGCCAGTAGGGTTTTGCTGTTAGTGTCAACCAGCAGAAAAGAAAGTAAAGGGAACAAAATAAAGTGATGGGTGGGAAAAGCATATATAAAAGTGAAGAGTGCCATGGGGGCACCGAGACTTTATTGGAAAGTCTGACCACAAGACATTTCCATGCCAGAGATGTTGTCCTGGGTTATAGGTTCAGCCAAGCTCTAATGCATTCAGCAACCCTACACAAAGCCAACTGGGTGAGCAAGCTCTGACGAGTAGCTGCAACAGCTCTGGCTCACATCCCTGTGTGCAAAGAACAGGAGCCATGAGCCCAGATGAGCGACTTGAAGAGGTACCTGTAATAGTTTCAACAGAAAGGGGTTTGGTCCTGTAGCCTTGAGTCACACCATAGAGAGTGATGTTGTAAGGTGTGTTGACCTTGAGACCTGTAACATTGACAGAGCGCAGTCCGCCCGGGACTGTGATGTTCCGGGTTTCTTCGGGGTTGTCAGACTCCTGCACCTGAATGATAAAGTTCTCATAGGCCCCATCAGCTGCTGTCCAGGTGAGCTGGAAACCATCCCAGCCAGTGTGTGATACTGATAGTGTTCCAAGCTCAGGTTCCTCCTCTGAATAAGGACAGAGAGTCAGTCAGTTACTCAGATTACAGGTAGTGCTGATAACATATGATTTAACGATGTTCCATGTTAATGAATTTCACTTGTAATCACTAACATGGAGATACACCCACATTTGTACATTCTCATCTGCCCCAGGTAACTTAAAGTCTCTTCAGAGATAGGGTAAAGAAGAACAATAAAGAATAATAGAATCAATAATGTTGGAACAGAGCTCCAAGATCATCAAGTCCATTCATCAACCCAACCCTATTCTGCTCACTAAACCCTGTTCGCCAGAGCCACATATGAAGGGCTTTTTGAACCCCTCCAAAGATGACTCCACCCCCTCCATAGGCAGCCTGTTCCGACACCTGAATCGTATAATAACTAACTGTATAATAAATGTATATAATGTATAATAAATGATGTAATAACTGTATAATAAATATGAACTCTAATAATAAATGCTAAAAAGACTGGTTACATGAAGCAGCTAATAGACCATCTTACAGCTTCAAGTGTTTTGCCAACATTAATTACAACTCCCTATGAGACATGTGAGTATTACTGTAACTACTGCACTGTTAGCAGCTCAGTGTTTGGCATTACAGAGTGGCTGGGGGCACTGCAGTAACGCCTGTTCTAAGGGGCAGGAAGGCTGAGTTTAGAATAGTTGGGATTCAGATGTTTATGCTTTTAATTGTGTCCACACAAAGGAAGCTATTTCTTCCTCCAAACTCTTCTAATCCAAAACAATAAAGAAGAGGGAAATTCTTCCGTGACTGCTTGTCCTTGGTTTAGTGGATTTGTCTTCATTATAGCACATTATTCTGTCCACAAAACCTTCCTGAAGGCAGAGAATTTCCAAAGTTACAGATACTAATCTAAAACCAAACTCTGCATTCGCAGAAATTAACATCCTCAGAAGCCATCACAGAGGTGACCAAGGAAGTCGGGAACTATCAGAATTAACTGTCTCATCAAGAGCAGAAACTCCTCTCTTACAGAGGATATAACTGTTTCCTTAAACTTAGTGGCCATGTGGGCAAATGGCAGAGCAACACCTATTTTTTTCCTTGCTATATGATCTCTCACTGGCCTGTGGACTGCCACCACTTTCTAGCACTGTTCTTATGTATTTGCATTGTTGACAGACAAGCTCTCTTAAAAGAACAGAATCTGTCTGAACAATCCCTATCTGCACGACTAAGAATTTCTATGAGATGATGCCGGAAGGCAAATTGATTTCATTTGTCAGTTGTAAACTTCAGCTTTACTCTTTATGTTGCGTATTTGAAGGCAGAAGATAAGGGGGCCCTGTAATAAATGAAAAATAAGCTCAGCACCATCGCCTATGTAAATGTTTCCCCTGTGAAAAGAGAGGGCTCATTGTGCAACTGCTGCTCAGCTTTATCTAAGGTAGTGGGCATTATATTTTCAGCGAGAGTCACTAATGTGCAGTAAAGTTTACTACTATGGAACACAGAAGTCACAGTGAGTTTTTCCCATCCTGTTAGAAAGAAAGAGACTGTTTGTGAAATAATACAAAGATGTTCAACAACTACAACAAAAAGCATGAACCCAGAGGTGGTTTGCTCTCTCAGAAACAGAGGTGAGGCTCATCGAGGCAAAACAGTGATCCTGTCAAAATAGAACCGTTTAGTTGAAAAGAGAAGAGCAGGGTAAAAAAGGAACTGGCTGTGCCAGAAATAAACAGATAAATTAAACGCATTTCCCTAAAACAAAAATGACACTGAACCAAAAGGTACAGTGAGGTAAAGATCTCTTAAGCAGCAGTTTGATTATAATGAGTAATGCAGTAATCATCAGCTTAAAAACAAGAGACATTTCTCTGGAGAGAGCTGTTTCATTTGCCTCCAAGATGCAGAATCCCTTTCCCTTTGCCTGTTTCTCATGCAGGTCTGAACTGGAAGCACACACAGCCCATCATGCTCACTATTTCTCATACCAATCATGCACCAGCTTGCACCTTGCACTGCTGGAGACTTCCAAAAGCCTCATCCATAAAGCATCCAACACATGCTACACAACAATGACAATGACATTGCAAATGATATCAAGGGATGATGTTTCCTACATTGAAAAAAAAAAGACAGAAGAAACATTGAGAGATTGGACTGCTGTAGCCTTGTAGTAAGTGTGAAATACTTGTGGCTCTGCCCAACTATTTGATCTCATGCTGGGAATTAGGTTTTGGGAGATGGGCACGTACAGTCATTAGTCTCCAGCTAGTTTTCTGGGTGTAAACTTACACACTGGCCCTTTGATCATTCTTGAACTGAGCCCTAGGCCTGTTCCCTCATGAAATTCATGCAAGAGAGACAAGAGGTGGAAGTTTCCCAATGTTGCAATCTTTTCACTCTGACATTGCTGCTGCCATGCCCATGCTGCAGACAGCTCTCTCCTTGCCATCTTTGTGTTTGAACCACAATGCAGATAAATATCCAAAGCATCTTGCTATTTTCACGTGCCCTGTAAATAGCAGATACATCCACGTCTCTCTGCATGCGAGATGGAAAGAGAGCGTCGATGTTATATCACTGTAAGAGCTGCATGGGGCAGTGTCCATGAGGCAGCACTCCAGGCTCTCATTCCACAGCAGTAAGAGCTTTATCTCATGCAAAAACAAGAAAGCATAAAGCATAAACAGCTAAGAAGAAACAAACCTCTCACAAAGGCCAGCATTTCTGCAGTGGGTCAGCAGTATGGAAATTAAATTCTGTATTTCAAAGCAGGAAGGAACATACAGCTAATGAATCCACAGAAAATACCTGTACTGGCTAGGGCTTCCAAAGACCAAGAGAGCTGACCTTGAGTGCCTCCTTGGAGGGTAGTTACCAGCTGTGAGAGACTGGTAATTTCTGCCTCTTGATGGTTTCCCAGTGAAAAGATTGCCTGGGTTCTGTTTAAACTAGATAGGTCTCTCAGAATGGTAAAGAACTGATCAAAAGCCTCATCCCATGCTGCCCAGGACAGTAAGAAATCACTGAAAATCCTGTGTGTTATATTAAGGTCATGAAGAGCACCAGTGGCTTCTGAGCTGGGAAGGTCAGTGGGCACTGAAAGCAGAGCATGAGGGCCAGTGCTGGACTTAGTCAAATGAGTCAGCTCTGTGGGTGCAGGACTGGTGGGATGGAATGCTATTTCACTGATGGATTGTCCAGGTGTTATGACTAGTTGTGCTAAACAGAGGTAAATTTACAAGTTAAAATTCCCCAACAGTAAACCTTCATATAGATGAGGAGACAACTAACATCTGCTGCAGAGCACTTGGTGTGCTTTGCATTAAAGAACCCTAAGGACAGAGAAGACAGATGGGCACTTCTCTTTGGAGACTGAATCCAGGGCACAAGCAAAGGTAGCAGCAGCAAGCCCCACCAACCAAGCTTCTCACAACGCCACACTAATGAGCAGATCCAGAGCAACAACCATTACACACAGGGATGAGCCGAAGGCGCATCCACAGCTGATGTAAATCAGTGCACTTTGGTTACCTCCAAAGAACTTCACTAATTTACATCATGATTCTGTCTTCACTGCAGCATGTCACTTATTGCTTCTAATGCAGATCCCAAGGGGAATGCATGCCAAATATTGCAAACTGAGAAACCAGCCACAGCAGCAGCATGATACAGCTTCTTCTACTCGATCAAGCACAGGCTTGGTAGAGTTACCCATCTGGGTACATGCAGAGTTCTCAAACCAGGCAAGGATACACACACAGATCCTTACCTAAAAACTAGGACAAGAAAGAACTTGAGCAATTAATCTTTAAAGAGATCCAAAGAGGTAAAGACTTGGCCTTCACCATGCTGAAGGGACTATGAACATCTCCTGTAGAACAGTGAGATTCTGAGAACTGTGGAGATCACAGTAAATGTATTTCTGTTCTCAGCTGCAAGCCAACAAGCAGGTGATGTTTCTGACATGCAGAATTATCTCCTCATTAGTGGAAAACCACATCATTTCACACCTCAGTGCCTTCCCTGCTTTTATGCTTTACTTGCATTCAATTAAGAGAGAGCAAGTCATCTACCACCGTCAATCAGATCAGCATGATCTGATACACACATGTATCAGGAAAAAAGAAGCTTTCAGGGGAGAGGAATCAATTTAAAATATTTTCAAATAAATGCAGAAATGTTATCTTGAAAACACACTCAGACAAACACAGATAGACAAACATTGTTTTCTGCTCACCTCAAGGAGAGGAGCCTGTGAGGCAAGCAATCATTTATGTATCTCAGTAACATTCTTGACTTAGGTAGGGGTCCTCCTTATATTACTGCAGTAACTTAATTACCTGCAGTGCTAACCAGCATATTTCCCTCTCTCTCAGTAAACCAGCTGCCAGAACTGTTATCTGGCTGTGCCACAGGCACTGAACTCCTCTAACAAAGCAGGGGGATGTGGAGTATGGAACCATCAGCCTTCTGCCACGCTCAGCAATTTCCTATTCTGGGAACTGGCAAGAAACCGTAGCACGGAGCAAGTGCTACAAGTACCAATGGTACTTGTTCAGCCCTAAGGTTGGTGACTTAACCTGCACAGAGGTAGCAGGGCATGACTGTGGGGTTCTTTTTGCAGATGACATGCACAGAGAGAGGAACAGATGAGTAGGGAAGAAATGGCAGCAGCACATCACATGGGTACAGCTCCATGTTGTGGATGGTCCCAATGGGAAACTGCCATGCACCCTCAATCGGAAACCAAAGACAAACCATCCAAAATATAAGGGAAGGAGAGGAAAATCCAGGCTGGCATTACACTCCTGATATGCTGAGGATCCCGAAGAACACCCTGTCCATATTAGCTAAGCTTCACTTCTCATTCCTCATTCTACTTGACCACCCTGGCTGACATTTCTCCTATATTCCTCCCAGTTCCTAGCGCACAAGGACAAGGATTAATTCTACTGTGCCAGCTTCGACAACTATATGGGAGCCTGGCCTGGACAAACTGCCGCACGGAGCACATGTAGGAGGTTATGTGATGTTACACTACCCCTGGTCTTTTTTCAGACACAATTCTGAATATTACCTTGGTTTCGTGATGATCCTAGAATCTGTGGATGAGAAAAAGAGTGGTCTGTCCTCTAGACAGACATAGAACCACACATGCACCCCACAGTAAGTTCATGCGTAATCGAGGAATATGTAGCTTTGTGTACAAATTGCCAGCAGGTAGAAAAATGAAGAGGACATGATTATATGGAAAACCCTCTGATACCACAGACAGTGTCGGTTTCACTTTTCAGCAGATAAATTACTATAAAAGATTATGGAGGATTTAGAAAGCAACTTAGCTTAGGATAATAGGATGAATGGAGTCTAAACAATAGACTTAGCAACTAAGGAAATAGGTGGGGAGAAGAAGAAGGGAGCTCTAGGAGTCCTGGATGACAGGCACATTTATGGTGAGAGGAGTGAAGAGTAGATGACAAACAGCTGAAGGCTATCTGGAAGGGAAACCGGGTGGACAACAATCATGCACTTTTTCTAGGACGGGAATAGTCCTCAATATCATTCTGTTAGCAAAATCTTCAGGCTAAAAATGGCCTAAAGACATCCATCTGCTGTTGCCAGCCTTTTGAGGAATCCCTTTGTAACACTTCATTGGAGATTTTACTAAAAAGAATGTTTGTCCTGCCAGGACATTTCCTTCGGAGCAAACATATTCTGTTTTATTTCTTGCTTCTGGCTCTTGGATTTTATATTATTTGCCAAGAGGAGCTATCAGCCAGTTTCACCATAGAGCCTCTCATCAGCTCAAGCACACGGTGAGACGTGCCCTACAAAGGTATTTCCATTCTTTTCAGACCCCTTTGGCTAAAAGGTTTCCCCCCTCTCTCAACTAGAGGATTAAACTGGGCTTAACAGAGCCTGTGCACCTCTGAATTTCATAAAGAGCTGCACTGTACCACAAGCCAGAAATACCACAGGAGCTGCCACTAACAGCTCTTGTATTGAAGGCAGGTCCCAGGCACTCTCAGCAGAGGAATCAGCTGAAGAAATAGACAATTTTTACTGGCAAACTTTGTTTCCCAGTGGCCGGCACTGCAGTTTCCCATTGAACTAGCTCACCTCATCATTCTTCCTAAAGTTTCGCTGAGTTTGTACAAAAAAGGATGGTGTCATCTAAGAAGTCGGGAGAGGAAGAGGGACTGATGCACAACACAGACAAGGGTCTTGGGTAAACAGCACAAATCTTCTCAAAAAACATTCAGCAGAATGGAGAAGTTACTTCTCTCCAAGCCATGCTCCTATGTGTAACTCGCTTCCAGAGGCAGGGCAGTCTCACATTCACCATTCATCAACAGTTGCTGCACAATCTGGGTCCTTCAGCAGAGGAATTTCAGGTTGGCAACTGGTTTCTCTAATGTTCCCTCATTCATCTCCACAGGCCCCTCGTGCCTGATGTATTACCATCTGTCCTGCTCAGGACCCACATTGTGCTGCGCAGGCAGGGTTCCAGAGCCAGAGCAAGAAAGAACAAAGCTGCAGTCTGACTGCTCAACTTCCTCAGAGCAGGGTTACGTGCTCGCCCTGCAGATTAGTTGTTATTCTGAGGTAATGTTCTCAAGACCTGCTGCCAGGAAGGTCCCTCCACCTACTAAAACGACTTATTTTCTTTGATTTCTGAAGTGGTCCCAAATCAAAACCTTAGTGTGACGCTGGCTAACGAGTTTCTGACCCTTCCCCCAGTTTGTGACACCTTTGTTAATAAGACAAAGAAGATCCTGCTGGAGCCACAGCTTCCAGGAGAGAAGAGCACTGCTCTCCAGCCCATACATACACCTTGGTTCTATAAGAAGGGCTAGACTGGAGGCCATTAATCACAGCACCCAGGATTCTCTGGGCACAAAGGTTTCTGCAGACAGTCCAGCAGTCAGTGACACTTCCTTGTACTCCAACACAAACCTACTGTAGGCTCCTGTATTCACCTACCAGCTGTGGTCTGTTACTCTTGAGACCATGAGGTCCCCCAGTGTGTCTTCCTCCATCCCTGAGGCCTCTGGAGCAAGAAAGCTCCCAGGGCCAGAAAGCTCCTCTGGGTCAGGAGTCATTGACTGCATTAGGGTTAGACTACACTGAGCTACAAACAAGCAGCAGTGTGAGACAGCCTCCTTTTCAGCAACACAAACACCATTTAGCAAGAACTGTTCACTTGATAATCTTTATCACCTCTTGAATGCAGAATCAGGGACAACAGGTAACTTTGTCCCTTGAGCTGCACCTCATCCAGATGAAGAGTTAGGAGCAATAGAAGACTGCAGCCCTCTGCCATGGAAGATTTTGTGATATCTTTCAGTAGAGGTTTGTGAGCACTGAGTGTTTTAGCTGTCTGTGTGTGTAGAGTTGATAGACAGTAAAAGATAACAGGAAAAATGTGAAGGGGGAGGGAAGGCACCAATGGACAATCTTCAGCTCTGGGACTGGAGGAAGCTTTGCTATCAGTGACAAAAAATACACCATGCAAACAAATCAAAATAACGTAGAGGAACCTCCTGGAAACTTGCTGGCAGAGAAGCCTGACTGAACCATCAGGTGGCTGAGAAGACTGTAGAATGAAAAACTGTCAGCCTTGAAGAGAAAAGAAAACTGGGAAAAAAACCCTCTCAGCCCTTCCACATGCCTAGCTCTCTTGTCCAGCACATGCCCCTCAAACAGCGGGACTGTCTCCTACATCCACCAAGAAGAACTAGTCCAGTCCTAGCTGTACTACTGGCATTTTCCACTTCAATCACTCCTGTCTTCCCCTGGTTTCTCCAAGTACTCCACAGCAGTGCAATGGACCTGAGGTCCCTCATAGCTCTGCGAGGGAGGGTAAAGCAAGAAGTTGGTTTGGCTTGTCCTGGGGACTTCAGGACCTCCCAAGTACTGGGAATGTGGATAAATAGGACTGACTTGAGGGTGCATGAAAAAGTAAATTGAAGAGACCTCTCATTTTACTGCCTACAGGCTTACAGTGTTTCTGCCTCCCCATGCTTTTGTGTTTGGATTTGTCTGTTCCTATGTGGGAGGAAGGTCACAGAGACAGGTTGTGTCAACTGCTGCTGCTGCTTCTAAGGAGATCACTGCAGAGAGCGATTTGTTTACTGGCTGCTCTGACATAAAGCAAATACATGGCAAGATAAATGTGCTTATAAAAAAACCGCCAAACCCTGAAAAACAAACGTGGAGAAGGAAGCCCCCTTGTGAGGCTTTGGAAGGTGGTGCTGGAAACACCAGACTGTGAAATTTCACAGCACATTGTTTCTG
This sequence comes from Upupa epops, assembly GCA_013397515.1. Lineage (NCBI taxonomy): Eukaryota > Metazoa > Chordata > Aves > Bucerotiformes > Upupidae > Upupa > Upupa epops. The sequence goes on along the minus strand of VZRI01009263.1, from coordinate 193,545 downwards.
CCTTTTCCCCATCTTTAGAGACCACTCAGACTTCAGACAGATGGGGAAACTGGGGAAACATTGAAGTCCGCTCTCTGCTGCCATGTAAACCTTCAGCTTCCTTTTGTATTTGTGTGCCTCCTCTTTTACCCTGCATTGGGCATTCCCCTTGCATCAAGCAAGTCATTCAGTACTGATGGTTTTCTGTAGGTTACACCATCCCATAAAACTCACTACTGGACTGGGTGCCTGTTCAGCAGGAGTGACCACTGCCAGGGAAAATGAAGCCAGTGATCAGTTAAGCTCTGTGGTTACCAGTTTGCAAAATCCACGGCTTCTGGCAAGTGTTTATCTCAAAGATGGTCTTCGGGAGAAAGGGATAAACTCCTTGATATCTGCTAAGGACAATAACTGCAGCCAGCTGATTCCGATTTCCCTGTCCCTGTTTATCCCAGCTAAAGCTTTGCCTTGCAGGATTGAGCCTGGTGGAAGGTAAAGATTCAGGACTCATTTGCGTTCTGTACCAAGATAGAATCCTCCATGCAACAAGCCTTGGGGCAAAATGTTTCACAAAGAGTAAAAACCTGTTCAGTCCTCTGATACTGGTTAATTGGAGTACAAATGGAGGTGGGCAGCAGCCAGACCCTTCTTTGCAAGCAAATGTAACCACCATGGTGGCTGTGAGCAGCCCTGTGGCAGTAGCCTTTCTCACTTTTGGATGAGAAAACTGGACCAGGGCAACATTAGAGCTCTATTGACTGACCCTGGTGAAGCACGATGGCTGGAGATGTGCTGTGAAGAGAAGTCATTAGGCAGGAACACACAATGATAAATACATTCAGCTTGCTCTTCCTCTTAGTTTTTGGCTGCAGGAAACAAGTTATGAGTTAAAGCACAAAAAAGCAGCCTCTTCTAACACATAGGAAGAGATCTGGTTTTCCTGCAGGGCAGAGAGCTGTGTTCCTCATGACTCTTCTCAAAGGAAAAGCAACTCATTGTTGAGAACACAGAGCTAAACACACCAGGTAGGGGAATCCCAGCTCTCTCTTGGGTGAGTCCATTTCACTGGGCAGAGCTAAGCCTGCTCTGCAGGCAGTTGCTGTTTTTAAGCCATTCCCCAGCCATGGTTTACAAAGCCAGGTGGAGGTCTGCTTGGGCAGTCATTGCCCAGTGAGCTGGTGCACAGCACACAGCAATGGCTGTTACTCACCAGTTGAACCCTTGACAGTTGTAGGTTTGCTCTTGTGTCTGCCTTTCTCTGCCACTAGACTGATGGTGTATTCTGTCCCTGCATCCAGCCCTCGCAGGATAAAAGAAGTGCTGTCCACAGGAATCTCCACTTCATTCTTCTTTCCAGAGGGGCTAACGTAACTGAGGCGATAGCGATCAAACTTGGCCACCGGTCTTCTCCAACGAAGGGATAAAGTAGTTTCAGTGGGGTCACTGACTTCCAAGCCCTTGGGGTTATCCAGATCTACAAGTCAGAAGAGTAAAGTTGAAATGTCTCTAAATATCTGGAAATGAAATGCTCAGAACATTCTGACATCTGGGAACACAAGGCCAGAGTCAGAGGTCAAGATGTTTGGGAAAATGCTTTCTCTTTGCTTCACAGAAACATAGACATAATCGAGTTGGAAGGGACCTCCAAAGGCCATCTAGGCCAACCCCCCTGCAACAAGCAGTGAGATCACTCATTAGACCACATTGCCTGGAGCTCCATCCAGCCTGACCTTGAATGGCTCCAGGGATGGGGCCTCAACATTAGACCACTACTTGGGAATAAAAGAAACAAAGTGCCTGACTTGCTGCTTCCTCCAAAGCACAAAGGGGATGAAGCTACTCACCGGTGCCAGCATTAATGGTGGCAGGAGCACTCTCCCTGTCCTGTTTCACTGCTGTCACTCCAATACCGTATTCAGTTCCAGGCCTCAAACCTAAGAGAGGAGAAATAGAAGGATAAGCCATGGGATGAGCTATGGAAGTCCATGGAATATGCCTACAGGCATTCGTTTCAATAAGAAGGCCTGGATGTGTGGAAGGTAAGACAGTCATTCCTAGGCATGCAGAGAATCGAGGTTTCTGCTGACCTCCCATTGAACTGATATTAACAAATCTTTTCCCATGCACATGCTAAAGGATAGATTGCAACTGGCTGAGGTTGCAGTTTGGACACTGCAAATGCATAATCAGAGAGAGCTTCTGGTTTCAAGACTTTGCTGTATAGGTAGACAATCTTGTGGCATGTCCTCTAGCCTCCAGGCTGGTAAGGCAACTTGCACACTGGCATCAGTAAATACCATTCCTAGCCCATGCAAAAGCCTTTTGAACACAGGGATGTGAGGTTACCTTCAGAAAGGTACGTAGATACCTAGAACTGACTAGTAGGATTTGGAGACACACATGAAGGTGAAGTGGCTACATCCCTTCTGTTGGCTAGTTACCTGTCTATGGGTTGTAAATCCTCATCATATGTATTTTAATTGCTTGTACTTAAATGTATAACCTCTGCCTGTCCCCCATAGGTAGTGACTGAATGCACATTTTTTCACAACACTGCTGGGCTCTAGGGTGATGGCAGTGGCACCAAGTTAAGGACAGTCTCTCCATTCCCATACCTGTGAGTGTAGCTCTAGTTGTTGCTTGGCTGCCCTTTGGCACTGTGATCTCAGAGTGGTCTCCACCAGAGATGGGAGCAAATTTAATCCGGTAGTTATCAACATTTGCATGACTGTTCTTCCACTCCAGGGTGATGCTGTTGTCTGTCTGTGACACCCGCTTCAGGTTCCTCGGAGCATCCAGGTCTGTGACCAATCAATAAATAAGCAGGAATAATTCTCTGAGGACAGAAGCCTCTTACAGCAGGACAGTTTAAGAGGTGAAATGATCCAGTTGATCATTTCAGATGAAGTTAACTTTCCTCTCAGTAATACCACTATGTTCTTACTACATCAAGCAGATCTCTTCTAGCATGAAATGGCGAGATCACTAGCTTTGCTGACAGTATCAGTGGGAGAAATGAAACCTTCATCTCCTGAGACAAAAATAACACTTGTCATTTCAGCAATAATTTTTTGTTAGAAAACAGGGGTGTGGAAAAACAGACAAGGAGGAAAATACCCTTTTTCATTTATAAATACCTCAGCTTTCAAAATGCAAAAGGCTGCTAAGGAAAAAGGATTTATCACCTCGAGAATTTCTGTTCAGTAAACATCTTCCATTCGTAGTCGAAAGGAACACTAAGCCTCAAAACAGAAAGTGAATATTATGCAGAAATTCAACAGTTTTTTACTCTTTGTACCTTTTCTAGACTCAAATCCTGCTCTGAATGAACAACTGCATTTTCTAAGTACCATTTACTCAGCTCCTGTAACACATTGTTGTTAATAAAATGCTAAAGGACCCATAGTTTCAGTGAAGCCTTCCCAGGATTGTGAAGGAGCAAAGTAAATTTATAGAAGCATGACAGAAGACACCTGCAGAGCCAAAGAAGAAAAGAATCATTTCCCTGCTAATCTGCCTCACGTTTAGACAAATAGAAATAAGGTCTTAGATAGAAAAGGGACCAAGGGAAGTACTTAGTTCAGCACACAGACAAGTAATCCAGAAGTTGTGTTCTGAAGTAGAGACTTAGAGAACAATGAGCAAAAACTTCTAAGGGACCATTCAAACACCCTTGGAGCAGGTGTTGAAATATTTTGTTGAGCCAGTTAGATGTGTAAGGCAGAGAAAACGTTTCATGTCACTCTCTAAGAGTGCTGATTCTCTGTGGATGCAGTAATTATCAACTCTAGCAACATGACATAAACAGCACAGGAAGACTGATGATGACTGCATTACCATTGCAGAAGTCTGGACTGGTATCCAAATCTCTTACCTGTGACAAAGGTTTCTTTCATGGGATCACTTTCCATGTCCCCTCGACGAGAGATGAGTGTCACTTCATACTCTGTGTGTGGCCTCAGGTTTCCAATAGAATATTGATTTTCATCTTCGGTGAGGTCAATGGTTGTTCTGTCCCCTGGAACATCCTTGGGGCCATATGTGAGCTCTATGCCTTCAATTTCAGCCAAGGGTTTGGACCATGTGATAAGAGCTGTGGTGTCTGTGACATCTTTTGCTTCAATCTGGCTGGGGGCATCCAGCTCTGTTACAGAAAGAGAAAAATGTGGTGTTTAAGGCTTCTTGCCAGAAAGATCATCCACATCATTGTGCTTTTAATTGCTGCTTCAGAGCAAAAGGAAAATGAATGCCTTCTACCAAGTGAAGCTTATCTTCATTTACTTTCTTCCTTTACTTTCCATAGTTGTGGAAGAAAGTGCCAAATGGAGTCAATTCATCAGAAGTAAATTCATCAAAATTCATTAACATCAGGAGCTGCCAAAGGAAAGACAAGCAGGAACCCTAAGAGGTTCTCCATCTGCACAACAGAAACTCTCACTTAAACAATATCTTCATGCAAATAGCACCAGTGTGAAAGACATTGAGGTTCCTCCTGATGTACATTTTTGCTGCCTTCCAGCAGGACATAAATTTCCTTTTCTCTCCAAACAAGTAATTTAGAAAGAAATTATTTTCTTCTCATGTATTCTTCCTTAGCAGCTCCACTACTTCTTTTTTCTCCTCTTGTCAATTCACAGCACAGAGCCTTTCTGGATGTTTAAGTGCTGAACTATTATTGTGGCTGGAAAAGCCCTTTGAGCTCACCCAGCTCAGCCCAGGAAGTAACATCACCTCAGCAGCCACACCAGGGCCACAGCCAGTCTGTCCTTCAACACCTACAGGGATGGGAACTCCCCCACTGCCCGGGCAGTCCATTCCAATGTCTGATCACCCTTTCCTGAGGAACGGCTTCCTAACATCCAACCTAACCCTCCTTTTTAAACAGCTACTGCCGAACTCCCACGGCTACAGCTAACAGACTCTTATAAGGTTGTTCTTACTTGTGGTTATCACCCTGGACAGCCCTGGACCTCTGGTGTTGTTTTTCACTATATGAAGGGATACGTTGTATTGTTGTCCTGGTGCCAAGCCTAGCTGCATGTAAGATGTCTCTGGCCTCTTCAAGCTACTGGTTATATCTCCATTATCATCCTTTTTCTGCAACACACAGAATGATCCGTGAGAACACACACACAAGGAATTTCACTTCTCTCTGTCCTCTCTAAAGAAATGCTGCTTCCTCACCATGTTACGGAACACCAGCTCCCAGCCATCAAATGAGAAGTTTACAGGGTCCCACTCCACTTGGACAGAAGTTTCTCTCACAGATTTGAATTTCAGGCCTTCTGGAGCAGGCAGATCTGTAGCAGAAAGAAAGGATATTATTACATGAGCAACAAGTTCCCTAAGTAGGGCACTGGGGATGGGGCATCTTTCCACCACTATAACTATCTGCCATGTAGGTATCTGTCTCCCAGATGAATAAGCCCTCTCACAGGCAGTAATTCTCTCTTTGCAGACATCCTTCTGACCTGTTTTAGATGTCACCTTAGAATCAAATGAATTTGTGTCTAGAAGTCTCTCCTTTTGGCCTCTTGAAAGAAGCCTACTGTGGATATTTGAAGTGAGGTGAGTCCAGCACCGGGTGTCTAGCAATGAGCATAGTGACAGAAATCAAAGAGCATCTTCTAAGGCTGGGATGTTCAGAGGACTGTAGTGTGCACAATACAAAAAGAAAGATGAGCAACAAGTGGATAGAAAGAAAGATAGAAAGAAAGTTGTGGTATAAGTCACTGAATGTGCAAAAGAAAAGCAGTCTTCATTGTAATCAAAACAGTTTGAGTCCAAGTTGTTTCAAAACAGTTTGTGTCCAAGTTGTTTCCCTTATAGGCTGCACCATTTCCACACTTTCAAGGAGCACTTCCAGACTTTTAAAATGTATTTTATTGTGGAGAAACCAAGGGGCTCAATATACAGAGGCCCCATGATATTGGGTGGCAGTGCAGGGAGCACAGGAGGTGGTGAACTCTAGTTCTAAAACTGTTATCAGAAAATAATAGAAAATGAAACACAGGGGCTGCCTCTGTCCTGAGCAGAGGCACGGAATCATAGAATCTCTCAGGTTGGAAAAGATCCTTGAGATCATCAAGTCCAACTAATAACCCTGCTCTCCCAAGTTCACCAATAGATCATATTCCCCAACACCACATCTCCAGGATCTATGAACACACCCAGGGATGGTGACTCAACCCCCTCCCTGGGCAGTCGGTTCCAATCCCTGACTGCTCTTTCATTACAAGAACTTCACCTAACGTCCAGCTTAAAGAAAAAGATGAATTGTAAATAAAATCCACAAAATCAACTGTCCCCAGAGGGATGCACATAAATACACCCTGCAGAAGAGACAGCAGGATGAACATGGGGAATATTAAACTCACATGTTGCCACCCTGGCACTGACTGGAATACTCTTCTTGTTTTTAAGGATTGCAAAGACACGGATAAAGTATTCCACACCGGGCTCCAGCTCATGGATAGTGGCAGCTGTCTGGTTTCCCGGCACGGTGAACTGCATGTCTAAACCACCACTGCTGGTGGGGACGTAGGTGATGAGGTACTCATTGACGAGATTCTCATGCTTCCATTCCAGATTCACGGTTTTGTCTGTTACGTTCATCACGGTCAGCTCAGTCGGGGGGGACACTAGAAAGGGGAAAACCAAAACAAACTTAGGAGAAGTTCTCAAAGCTCAGAGAATAACGACTTACCCAGTTCCACATTTTCCCAGGAGCAGTTTATGAGAATCATCTAAGAAGCAGGGAATGGGGAAACCACGTCACACAGATTAGCTGCTTGAAGAGAAGAATGTTCAGCTGATGAAGACTACAGACATTTCCAGGAGTCACAGTCCAATTTCTACTCTCACACTTACACACAACCTGTGGCTGACCGTGTTCCAGCTCCTTCTGTCATGGCTAAGGCACCAGATTACTATAGCTGAGCCCCTATGGATTCAGAGAATTAATGCAACTGCCAGCAACACATGATTTTATAGCTGGAAGTCCTGGGGTTTGCACAGATTTTCCAGCGTAACATAAAATTGATTGTTGTTGTAAACGCTTGCAGGAGATTACTCCACGTTTGCACAACATGTGGTGTAGGTGTCTTCCAAAAGGAGAAGATTAAAAATAGGAATTTATTTCCAAGGGTATTTATTGTCTTTTATAATGTTCCCAACCCCAAAGTACTATTTGATTACTCTACGGAGATCTTAGTTCCAAAATTTCTCCCATGGGATCTGTTAAAGAAAACTCCATCGTCTGCAGTGCAAGGGCTGTTGTTATCTAACCACCACAGAGTCAGTGGAACAGGGGAACTTAGCACGTGGCTTTATAGCGAAGTTGCCACTACAGCTCCCCCCATGATTTTACTCTCAAGGTTTTACCAGGTCTAATAGGCAGATATATGGGGTTGTTCAGCCTGGGGAAGACTCCAGGGGAATCTTAGAGCTGCCTTCCAGTACCTGCAGGGGAACCTACAGGAAGGCTGCAGAGGGACTGTTCCCAAGGGGATCCAGCAACAGGACAAGGGGAAATGGTTTGAAACTGAAGGCCAGGAGTTTTCAGACTAGATCTGAGGACGAAGTTCTTCAGTGCAAGGGCACAGAGACTGGAATTGGTTGCCTGGAGAGGCTGTGGCTACCTCCTCCCTAGAGGTGTTCAAGGCCAGGTTGGATGAGACCTTGAGCAACCAAGTCTGGTTGTGAGGTGTCACTGCCCCTGTCAGGGTCTTGGAGTAGATAAGCTCTGCAATCCAACCTGACCCAGTCTATGGTTCTATGATATATATACACACATATAATAGTAAGATTTTTCTAACTAAAATAAAACTTATTTGGCCGATTAAGAGACAACCAAGGTCCCTGAAATAATCCTGAAAGTGTGTGCTGCGACATTTCAACATCCTGCAGCTCCATCATGACACCTGTCTCACACAGATCACTCAGACAGGACATCAACTTCTGGGTGCTTTGCCTCTAGCACACCCTCTGCCTCCATCAGGGCTTGGCTCAGAGATCTCCCTCAAAGTAAAACACTTTCTTATGGTCCATGACTCTGGGAACAAGGAGCTGCATGGTTCTTTATTCACTGACAATCATTACTTGCATTCTCTCATTTCTGCAAAGTTTTGTTCTTTGTTAAAATTCAGTCCTTATTCTTTTGACTAATCCTGCTGAACGCTCAGCAGGATGACTCTGGATAGCTCTCTCCTCTCCATAGCTAGAAGAGTTCCTTTCTGATGCACTTTTTCATTAGCATCAAGAAGTACTATGAGAAACTGAAAGGTCATGGTGACAAACCCCAGGTGGTACTTGCTGCAGCTCCAGTGACATTGTGGTGGAAGCAAACTGGGAGATAACAAACAGTGCATCAACCTTGTCAGCTTGTTGCTGACTATAAGGAGTCACCAGGAACCACTACAACTATATAGCCCTGGAAGGTAAGTGAGGCCAAGGGCTTGCTACTGATCGTGTCACTTCTGCTTCTGCTATTTGGGCCGTGATAAAGAAGAGTGGCAACAAGACCCAACTGCATGGTTAAGGTTCACAGAGCCTCTGAGATTGCTGGCTGGACACAGAGAATTACCAAGGTAAACTGTTGAAAAGGACATTCAACCTACCATCAGAGCAGTCCTCGCCCATGTAACCATCCTCACAGACACATAGTCCATCGATGCAGCGACCCACATTGTTGCAGTCATTGGGACAGGACCTGTCCCGACAGTCTTCTCCCACAAAACCCTCCTGACACATGCAGCGCCCGTTGATGCAGCGCCCACGATGATGGCAGTCATTGGGGCAGGACAGCTCACCGCAGTCCTCGCCTGTGAAGCCGTTGTCGCACTCACAACGTCCCTCCACGCAGCGCCCGCGGTTGTGGCAGTCCTCAGGGCACCGCAGCTCCCCACAGTCCTCCCCCATGTAACCCTCATCACACACACACTGCCCATTAATACAGAGCCCACGGTTGTGGCAGTCATTGGGGCACCGCAGCTCCCCACAGTCCTCCCCCATGTAACCCTCATCACACACACACTGCCCATTAATACAGAGCCCACGGTTGTGGCAGTCGTTGGGGCACCGCAGCTTACCACAGTCATCCCCACTGAATCCCTCGTGGCACATGCACTGCCCGTTGATGCAGCGCCCGCGATTGTTGCAGTCATTAGGGCACCGCAGTTCCCCGCAGTCCTCCCCAATGAAGCCCTCATCGCACACACACTGCCCATTAACACAGCGCCCACGGTTATGGCAGTCATTGGGGCACCGCAGCTCCCCACAGTCCTCACCCAGGTACCCCTCATGGCAGATGCAGCGCCCACCCACGCAGCGCCCACGACCATGGCAGTCATTTGGGCACCTCCTCTCACTGCAGTCATCCCCGATGAAGCCCTCATTGCAGATGCACAGCCCGTTCTCACAGCGCCCGTTGCCATTGCAGTTGTTGGGGCAGGTCAGCTCCCCGCAGTCCTCACCGGTGAACCCCTCCTCACAGAAGCATGTCCCATTGACGCAGCGCCCACGGTCGAAGCAGTCATTTGGGCAAATAAGCTCGCTGCAGTCCTCGCCAGTGTAGCCCTCATTGCAGACGCACTCATTGTCCACACAACGCCCGCGGTTGTGGCAGTTGTTGGGGCACAGGGGCTCGCTGCAGTCCTCGCCGGTGAAGCCCTCATGGCACACGCACTGCCCGTTCACACACTTGCCATGCACGCTGCACCCCCGGGGACAGAGCTCTTCACTGCAGTCTGCACCCGTGTAGCCCTCAAAGCACACACAAAGCCCATCCACACACTTGCCTTGGTCATTACAGTCAGCTGGGCAGGTGGCCTGGCTGCAGTCCTCACCAGTGAAGCCTTTGTGGCAGATGCACTTGCCCTGGACACAGAGACCCCGGTTGAAGCAGTTGCGTGGGCAGTCTGGTTCAGAGCAGTTGGGACCTTTCCAGCCAGGCTCACAAATGCAGCCACAGATCTCAATGCTGTAGTTGCCATGGCCACTGCAGTAGGGTGTGGTGTCCAGATGACCTGTACCAATGAGCCAGAAAACCCATTAGTCCCCTGGCTCTGGAGTGTTAAGCCAGTAAGGCACATACAACAAAAAAGGTCTGATTTTCCTAGTTCCCTACAGGACATCATTTCCAGAATCACCAAGGCTTTTCAATGAGAGCACCTTCTCTTCAGTGAGATTTACTTTATCAAGAACACTATAATTTGCACTCAATCCAGGGAAGAGCCCTTGACAACTTCTTGATAAATGAGCATGATGCATTCCTTTGTCCTTCTCAAGACACCTCCTGCACTGACTGACCATCTTACCTCACTGCTCCATTAGAGCATGCCTCATTCACCAGTCCATCCCAGAAGATAAAAGCAAGGCAGCATGGTGTCACCAGCTGAGAGCCCAGCAAGGTGCTCAGAGGGACAGAGCACTACGGAGAAACCCTGTGTTTTCTGTCTTGTACAACCAATCCCTTACCTCAGTTTAAAAAACCACCAATGATCACAGAATCATAGGGTTGGGGATCTCCAAAGGGCATCCAGTCCAATCCCGCTACAACAAGCAGGGCCATCACTCACCAGACCAGGTTGCCCAGAGCACCATCCAGCCTGACCCTGAATGGCTCCAGGAATGGGGCCTCCACCTCCTCTCCGGGCAGCCTGTTCCAGGGATCCCCCACCCTCAGATTCAACAACTTTTTCATCCTGGCCAGTCTCACTCTGCCCTTTTCCAGCTTCAAACCATGGCCCCTCATCCTGTTCTTCCCTGCCCTTGCAAACAGTCTTCCCCAGCCTTCTGACTGCCTCTTTCAGGACTGGAAGATTCTAGAAGATCCCCCTCAAGTAGTTCTCCTTTTCAGGCTGAACTATCCCAACACTCTCAGCCTGTCCACAGAGCAGAGAGGGAGCCCTCTGAGCATGTTTGTGGCCTCCTCTGGACTCCAACAGCTCCACATCCTTCTTGCATCCAGTTCTGGAGCCCCCAACAGAAGACTCCAGTCTGGGACATAGTAGAGAGGCAGAACCACCTCTCTCAATCTGCTAGCCACACTTGTTTTAGTGCAGCCCAAGGATACCTTTATCCCCCCTTCTCTAACCATTTGTATCTGTCTCTTATGTCCTGCTGTATTTTTATTGGTTTCTATTAAAGAAAACTTGGAAATGAAAACGGTTACTTTGGCAGCTGACTCAAGGGGACCAAACATGGAGCCAAGAGCTTGGACTGTGTGAGTTTTAATCTTAACTCCAACACAGGCTGTCACCTAGTGCTGGCTGTGCTCCGTGCCACAGCTACAAAGCAGCCTGGGCAGACTTCCGACCCCCAGATTCATAGAACCACAAACCTGTGAATGAATGCATCTTGTGAGCAGGCCAAGAACCTTCCCAGTTTTGATTATGTTTCAAATTTAACAGGTTGACTCTGCTCATGCTTGAAACAGATTTGAGTATCTACTCTAAACAATATCTGTAGCCAGCACAAGAATTCCTCAAGAAAGCTCCCCAGTCTACCCCTTACCTTCTGCTGCCTGGGAATTAGGACAGCATCCAGCCCCACTGGCACACTGCTCCCGTAAGGAGGATACCAGCCCCTCCAGCTCCTCTAGTCTGCTCAGCAGATCCTTGATGTCTGGGGCAGCTGCACAGCCACAAGCCCGGCGGGGAATGTTAATTCGGTGTGTGAAGACAATCTGGTTCTCCTCATTCACTGTGTGCTCCTGGTAATTCTTGACGGGCTCAATTTCTGCCTTCAGGTCCGCATCGCCGCTCGCTGTATCCAGGTCCACAGAGCAAAGGGAACCAACAGGTAACTTAATGTTGTAGACATGGTTAAAAATCACGGGCTGATTATCCTCTGGCAAGGTCACGTTTAGCCCAGTCTCCCGCTTCTGTCGGATAATTCTATTGACGAGTCCACCTTGGACATGCTGGGACAGCAAAGTGAAGATCGCACAGGCCAAAACCTGGGTGGGGAGTCCCATTGCAGCAGTCAGTTCCTTTGCAAAGCTGATGGAGTCTTATATAGGTTTGGCCTTTGTAATCTGGAGCAGAAATTGGACAGCCAGTTCAGACCAGGTTGGGTATCCTTTTCTTCGCTGGCACTCTTATGCCCTAAAAGAAGGAGCAGTGTAAGAGATGGACCACAGCTAAACTTCCCAACAAAAGGCTTGTGAGACTCTATGTGGGGGCTGGCACAGCCTTAAAGAGCACAGCTGGGGTGCCCCTCAATGTACAACCTCACCCCACCCAAGCTGCTGAGCTTGCTTTTACATTTAACAACAGTGTGCTGCCTCCTTTTCTAAGAGCTTGATGTGCCTGTGAACAAAACGTCTAAAGACATCTGGAAGGAAACTACTAGTATTTCAAATTTAGAACAAGAAGGTTTACCTGCCACAAGCAGAAGACCAGGGCAAAGATGCCTGCTGAGTCTCATCCCAACTGATAATACTACTTTCAGATGGAAGTATTAATAAAGCTATGTTTTATTGTGATCCAACTCATGTTAAGAGTCTCCGTTTCCTACACTCATTAAGCCCTTGCTTGCAGGCTACTAAGAGCTGAATCACGTAACAAACTCAAGACATTGTCAAAAGGTCTATCAATACTACTAACTTCTTGCAGCCCCTTCCATATTGTTTAAATCACTGCAGTTGCTTGGGAATCTGAACTCCAGGGCTTGTAGTCCAGTAGAAAGTCTCACTAGGCTGATGATTTTTCTGCTGAAGCTCTAACACAGTAGCTCATTTATGGTTACACACACACATGGGTGGGCTGTACTATCTCTTCCTGAACTTCATTCTTTTCAATTAGGTTCAATATTCCTGCTTCCTCCTCAGTCTGCATCTGTTCCCTTCTATTGGTATGAGCCAGGACAGCTGAAATTCCATGCAGAATCAACCCTCAGGCATGTAGAGTGACAACCAAAAGCAGCCAACGAAGTAACTATGAGAGTGCATCTAGGAAACGTCATCTGAGCATTTGTCTTCCCTTCTGCTCCCAGAAAAGCTTGGTTGAACGGTTCAGTGGGTGACTAGCTGAAGTACTGAAAGGTCAGTAATGGAAGAAAAACAACTGGTTCCACACCACAGCTTTGATGATAATTTCTCAAATGAGAGACTCTTCTTCCACCTTTCTGCCTCCCCCAAAGCGTAGATAATTTTTTCCCTGTGCTATCCCGGCTGCTTTTGGCAATAATGCACCAGACATGCCACTGGGGTTCATTTTCTTGTAGGCAATGCTGAGCTCTCAAAGAGTGTACCTCACCTCTTTTTCCCAGGGAATAAATCAGAAGCAAATGAGCAGCAGTGGAAGCTTTTTCCTTGTCATGGAGAAGCATTCAGCTTTAAGCCCTTTCTAACTCTGACTCCATTTGTTCAAACATGTCTGTGGGTCTTGTCTGCACCGGGAGAGATCACAAGGTAGCTAAGAAAGACTAACAGGCAGACATGGTTTGGGTCTTGTTTGTGACTCAGGCCAATCCCTAAATAGAGTTGCCAGTTCATGAAACATGGTCAGGGCAGTATTTGAAGTGGGATTTTGCTCTCAATCACTCCCAGTCATGGTTTACAACGTGGTTTCCATGCAATGAGATCTCAGCTGCTCACTGTTTGCCCTGACACAAGGTCATGTAGTTAAAATCAGTATCTAATACTCAATTAGTTTTTTAAGGGCCAGGCTATGAGACAGATTCATCACCCATGAAAAATGGAACACACTGGAAACAGCCCTGCTTCTAATACTCACTGAATTTGAGTGAAAGTCAAGCATCAGTTTCCTTATGGCTTTTGTAAGTCCCAATCTCCAAGAAAATGGGCCTTGCCTGAACCAAGAAAACTAATGGCAATTTTTTTGCTGACTGACAGGAATTTATAAATCATCTCACGATGGCAAAACCTGTGATTTTTAAAATAAGCCTGGAGAATCAAAGATCTACTTCTGACCAGAGCCACTTTCACCTTCACTACTGATGAAAGCAAAGGGGCATCCAGTCCAACCCCCATACAACAAGCAGGACCACCACTCACCAGACCAGGTTGCCCAGAGCCCCAGCCAGCCTGACCTTGAATGGATCCAGGGATGGGGCCTCCACTCCATCTCTGGGCAGCCTGTTCCAGGGATCCCCCACCCTCAGATTCAACAACTTCTTCCTCATCTGCAGACTCACTCTGCCCTTTTCCAGTTTTAAACAGACTTTCTCAGCCTTCTGACAGCCCCTTTCAGGGATTGGAAGGTCACTATAAGGACCCCTCAAGTGTTCTCCTTTTCAGGCTGAACAACCCCAGCTCTACCAGCCTGTCACTACATTAGAGTCTGCCAAACCTCAGCCTACAGATGATGCAGAGAGACAAAACGTATCTTGGCTGACATCCTTTGGAGTCTATGAAAAAGCACTGTGGTGGTCTAGAAGCAGCATTCCTTAGTGTCTGATCTGTGAATTCTGTGTTTTGACACCTAGTGTGTTATCTGAGCTTGTTCAGGTCAGGTGTTCCTCATCTGATCTGTCAAGCACATGGCATGATGAACTGAGCTGCAATCCTGAGACCTGAGAGCTACAGAACAAGACACCTTCATGCAACTATTTGTATACATTTTGGCTGGAAGAACAAAGTTGAAATCCTTCTCTCCAGCTCCCATTCCTCAGACAACAGCTCAGACCACAATGGACCACCCAGGAACAGGCTCTTCTAGAAAGGGATGGAAGCCACAACACTCTCAGGCTCTGTGGATCCTTCCTTTTCCCCATCTTGTTCCCTTCAGAACCCTTTATGTAGATGGTGTTAAAACCTGCCTCTTGGAGACATCCTCCATATTTTCCTTGCAGACAGCAGCTGCTGGGTTACTTACAGGTCCCTGAAAGTCTTACATCAAGTGTTTGCAAAAGGAGATGGCCCTTCTTATGATGAGTTTGGCAACGACTACGTGGTTGTTCTGCAAAATATTCTTCTTGTTATGCAGAACAATAAAGTCTAGAGCTCACGTTTTCCCAGACCAACATCTCCCCTCAGGCATCCCCCTCATTGGGCAAGAGCTATCTTTTATTTCTGTCCTGGGCACAACCACAGTGCAATAATAAAAGGTGCTGAGGCCTCTCATACATCTCAAATTTCTTTCATCAGGAATGACTTCCTGCAGGAGTGAATTGTGCAGTCCAGTCGCTTAATGAGTTGTGTACTGGCACCAGGTAAAAAAGAAGCAAGAGGGTATCTCTGAGGTCATCCAAGGCCTGATGTGCACATCTTGACTTCCAGGAAGATTTAGGTGGCCTTTCCCCACTGGGAAGAGCTTGTGCAGGTACAGACTTAGCAACAAAACCTTGGATCACAAGCTATCATCAGACAAGTGCTTTTTTTCATTTGAAATTGTGCAAAATTGATCAATCAGGGCAATCAGGTTGACAGTTGGACTGGATAATCTTGTAAGTTTCTTCCAACTTTAACGATTCTATTATTCTAAGATTTAAAGGAGATCTTAAACCTAATGATTGTCTGAGAGTATTGATCTAGGTGCCTTCAAGTACTGCTTGAACAGAGGAGTCGGACTCGATGACTTCTAGAGGTTTNGCACAAGCTATCATCAGACAAGTGCTTTTTTTCATTTGAAATTGTGCAAAATTGATCAATCAGGGCAATCAGGTTGACAGTTGGACTGGATAATCTTGTAAGTTTCTTCCAACTTTAACGATTCTATTATTCTAAGATTTAAAGGAGATCTTAAACCTAATGATTGTCTGAGAGTATTGATCTAGGTGCCTTCAAGTACTGCTTGAACAGAGGAGTCGGACTCGATGACTTCTAGAGGTTTCTTCCAACCCTGACTGATCTGTGGTTGTGTCTGCTCAGGACAGAGACATCGGTCTCTTTGGTAAATGCACTCTTCATAGAAATCATAGAGTCATAGGATGTCCGAGGTTGGAAGGGACCTGCAAAAGTCATCTAGTCCCACCCCGCTGCAGGGAGCAGGGACAGCCTCAACTCGATTAGGTTGCCCAGAGCCTTGTCCAGCCTCACCTTGAAGAGCTCCAGGGATGGGGCCTCAATCACCTCTCAGGGCAACCTGTTCCAATGTTAGGCCACCTTCTTGCTAAAAACGTCTTCCTAACAGCCCATTTCAATCTGCCCTTCTGTAGTTTGAAACCGTTGCCCCTCATCCTATCACCACATAAACAGTCCCTCTCCAGCTTTCCCAAATGCAATGAAAAGCATGTCCCTTGTCTTGTGTAAACACGAAATGTAGGAGGTAGATGGAGTGCGAAGAGACAAAAAGGACCATTTCTAGACAAAAACCCCTTAAAGTGTTTATTATACTAGCTAGTACTAATGACACAGAGCTAATACCCCTCGTAATGCTTGGTGGAGGTGAGATGGATTGTCAGTAGCACAAAGGAAAGGGATAATTTCCATTTCCTCTGCAACCCTTTTATCCGAGGATCTGAAAGCACATCACAGCGGGGCTGTCAAAAGCTGAAATAACGTTAAGGTTATTGTAGTTGTTTAGACATTCCCCTCCTACTCATGCTCCCCTCCCCCTCCTCCCCCAACATCAGAACTTTATCAGGCCCTTTCCATTTAATTAGATATTTGTTTATTAATAGGAAATTTTCAATCAATCTTGAAAAACCCCAGGAATCCTGACTCCCAGGGAATAATAAGCAAAAGTAATGTATGTATGTTTCCTTCCTCAAAGCCATATTTGCTGGAAACCAGCAGGTGTGAGAAACTAAATTAATGTTTGTGTGGTTTAAAGTTGTGGTGCCAGCGCTCAGCATCACTTGCAGATTCAGGAGGGGCAGAGTTGGGAGATGATTTGTGGATATGTGGAGCGATAAAAATGTAAATGAGAACCTGTGTGATTTTAATCAAAACAGATTGCAGCAATGAAGAAAAGGAGGTGTGAAAAAGTTATCTCAGCTGTCCTCCTTAAAGGAGGCAGAAGGCTGATTAGATTTGTTCAGACACTTTCTACATGGCATGACTTGGAAATTAGACTTTGAAAAGGCAGGGAGAAAAAAGAAGAGATATAAAGGGAACAATTCATCTCTAAACTGATACTTCCAGCAGTACAGCAAGAAGGGATCAAATATTGTCAGAATATATTAGACTGAAGTTAAAATCTGCATTAAAGTAGAATGAGGGGAAGACTCAGTTGGAGAAGAGCCATAGCAGAAGCTCAGAATGGTGTGTTTTAAGGTCTGTTAATTGCTAACCCAAGAATAGTTTTCTGTGAAGTGGTAGCTGAAGAAAAGTCCACATTTTGAGAATTGAGGAATGAAAGATCTGGTCATCTATTCCCTCAAGACTGGGGTACCCAGCAGTGCACATGGATAGGCACTGGCACCATGGTGCCATGTCATGCTGCTCTTTATCCATGGCCATCCAGACAGAAGGGCCACTGGGAATCTCCATCTTTGCAGACACAGGGAATTTATGCATTTTCAACAAGGAAAACAGGCAGTGCTGCTACAGAGGGTTAATAAACTGGAACCCTGTGCCAGAGTGGGTTTTTACAAGGCCAGACTTCAAAAGATGTGAGCATTTATAGAAAAAGTGCTAAGGTAGCTTTGCCAAGAGCATGTGATTTTGAGGCTCCAGGCACCTTCTCCAACACAAATGGATTAAGGCTGAAGTAAATTGAAATGTTCTCAAAGAAAGAGACTGAAAGTTTTGACATGGCAGGCCAAAACACGACCAGTTCTGACTTCATCATCACTCACCGCTGTTTCCATACATTCATAACTACAGAAAATCCTTTTCTTTCCATCCCTGATTCCAACAGGGCAAAGGAATCTGCAGAGAAACTCACTGTAGGTCAAAAGACAATCACAGTAAAGAGTAGAAATTCATAATGGCCCTAAACAATCAGTACTGAATCTTTCCAGCACAAATTATCAATGTCAAACTGATGCCTCCCTGTTTTCTTATTTATATTTTATTCATACTAAGAGAAGAACTTAAGAGTAATTCCATAAAGCCATCGTGCTCCCTGAGGCTCACAGAGAACTTGTGTGCGTAGAAATGTTGCCACCAATTAGACACCACGGACATGAAGGGTCCCTTAGGGCATGAAGCTCCAAAGGAGATACCTAACATTCAGAAATTCCCTTCAAAGTCTTAAGTCAGCTGCATGGAAAGAAGATCCTAACTATTGATGAAGAAAGAAGCTGATTTCCTCATTCTCTAAAGTCCTAAAACACAAAATGCTGTGTGATAAGCTATGATCAGACAGTTTCCAAGCTGCGCTGTGAAGACTTACCTCTATTTTATAGTCAAACAACTTCTACCTCTGTCAAGAGTTTCTGAAGAAAATTTGTCCTACATCTACTCTACATCTAGTTTTCTGTACAAGACATCCCATGTGGAAAACCTACGATCTATGCATCTGGACTTAGTGACACCCCCTGTTATAAAAAGCAAGACGTGACTGTACTGATTTGGGAGCCTTTGCCTCCGCCCTCTGCTCCAGATGTGTAGATTGATCCTATTGCTAGAAGTTAGAAGGGAAGAAAAGCATTAACAGAAATGATGGATGTCCAGCAGTAATGACCAAGAGGGAGAAAGCACCTTCTGGAAATAGCTGCATCAGAAAGGTGGAGAAGGGAAAGACAACCCAAGGGAAGTTTTACAACAGTTTGTTAAATTAGGAGTATGAAGTCTGAAGATAAATGGTGGAACAGGTGCTAAAATCCACTTTCAGTTACAGAAGTGACTTCCACAGCTCCAGGGCAAGAAGTATGATCCATGGCATCTGTCTGTGCTCTCAGTGTGGCAGACTGCCTTTTCTCCACAAGATTTTGGAATTGCAGTGGACAAACAAAGCATCATTCCTCCACTCTGTATATGGGAAACTGAGCCAGAAGAACAGCGATTAAAACAAATACACAGGTGGGTTTGCCCCATCCGGCCCCTGAGGTCCTGCACTGGACATCACTCAGTTAAGTGTGAACTCTCTACTTCAGCTGAGTTTTCATCTTTGGCTCCTAGATGACGTTTCTGCTTTGGCAAAGCCATAGAGTTTCTGGTTCACAGATCCTACTGTACATAATTCTTTAAATAAATCCATTTGGATTCATTTTTAGCCTCCACCCATTCCACCTTGGCTGAAAAGCAGCCGATAGACAGGGCTTTACGAAGGCTGGGTTGGAAGGAATTTTAATTAATTGCTTTGTGTACAATTTCAAATTGAGCAAAGGCTTATATTTCAAAGCCATCAGCATGACAGTGCCACAAAAGGGGAAGGAAAAATAACCCTCTCAAGCCAGCATCCATAAAATGTGAAAGAGCTATGGTAAATTCTGAATGATAAGCATAAAAGGAGTCCCATGAGAGACTAAACCTTCTGTCCTACAGTGACTGAGTGAAATTAGCATGATTATTCCATTATAAAGTACTTTGTTTCAGAAGTTTTATACTCTTAGCCATGGAAAATCTCTCTGTCTGTCCTTGTTCGGGACCTCAGAGAATGGATCTTTCCAAACCAAACAATAAGCTTCTCGTTTTTCAAAGCAGAGTGAAAGTTCAGAGACCAGAGGTGGTCTTCTACTATCAGTAGCACCTTTGATCAATAAAGTATAAAAACTAATGAGCAAATCTCAGGAATGAAATGAAAAATTAAGTCAGCTGGCAGGGATACAGAAAGTGACTGCTGAAACCATGCAATAATTAAACCAATGATTATGTGATGAGGTGCCTGCAATAACAGGATATTGAACCCAACAACCAAGAGGTGCCTTTCAGTTTCTAGTCATAAAAACGTTTTTGATTTATGTTTCCTAGGAATTACCTGGCTGATGATGAGAAACACAAAGAACATCCTTCTGCTGCCATTGCTATTCCACCAACAGCAAAGCAGCAAGAGCACGGAGGAAAGTGAGCTGTGTGGAAATGGCACTGTGAGATCTAAGACCATTCCTCATTTCTGGTGTGAGTTCAGCCACGTCAGTTATTGTCCTGATTTCTAGAAAGTCTCTGGGAGATTTTCACCCTAAACAAATCCTTTCTATGTTTTCAGTTGTTCCCTTAAAGAGATTCTTGAGTTTAGCCACTATGAAAACTTGCCCTGCTCTCAGTTTTTCTGCCTAAGTTCTGTATTTTCATTAGATTCTCTTAACAATTTTATAGGCCACCTATACCAGAGGAAGCATGGAGTCTGTTAGACACTAGTAGCCAAGTGGCTACACTTCTTAATAGAGTTTAATCACAGTAATCTTTTAGCCCAACACATTTTATGATTCTATGAAAATAACAAACCTGTGGTTAAGATATCAAAAGAAGATCATTCTTATGGAAATGCTTTGTGTTACTGTAAGGAGATGTTTCATTTCAAGTGAGTTGTGGGGTGCAGTGATGGCGTCTGCCCCAGTTTGCAGAGCCAGCAGTGCTGGGCAGCACAGCTCACGCAGCTTCTTCTTCATTGACTGCTCAGGGATGACAACAGCAAGGACACATGAGTGGCCACTACCCCAAATGTTTCCTCCTGCAATTAACTTCAAAGTTGTATGTACAGGTTGAAGAGCAGCCTGCTATCCCTTAAAGAACTGTAAAGGCACAGCTCAGATTGTAACAGGATGCTCTCACAAGAGCTCGAAACCTCGCTTAGTCAAAACAATCCGGAATATCAACTGGAAAACCTCAACAACAAGAGTCTGCAACACCTGTGCCACCAAATGGTATCACAAGAGTTGTGCAAATTTTACATTTACAGGATCAGACCCTAAGAAAACAGCATCTGTGGAATCCTAGAACACCCCTGCTTCTCTTGGCTCAGGTCAGAGCCACATGACTATTTAAACTCAGTTCTTTATACATGAAGCATCCAGCATGGCATTACATAGGTAACACATAGCCAGCCAGACTCAGAAAGAGACCCACAGTGAACACAGAAACCCAAAGCTCGTCATAACTCACTTTTGGTGCCACCAGAATGAGCTAATAGCATTCGAGTTCAGAATGAATGAAGATAATTGCCAAGCAACGTAGATGCCTATTGCAGAAATAATCACACCATGCTCATAACTTGACGTTTAATCTCTCGGGTAATAGATTGTTAACTGTGTGTAATTAGAAACTAATAAATGATCTACCTCAGTCAGAGCTGCAGATGTGTTGCCTTCCAGCAAATTCTGGGCTTCTAACTATGGGTAATGTGGTTTATGCCAAAGATGCCTCCGGCTTGTAAGTTGATGGGATCTTGTCTTTTTACCTAATTTTACTTCAGCAGCTGCAGAACCCTTGCTGCATCTCTTGCACACCCTAATGTCTCTGCTGGATCCCTAGTCCAGCAAAAGCATACCAGCATGGGAGGGTGCACTGCTCTCCCTGCCCTCATTCACAGGGACAGCACAAGCTCAGGCTTTGCACGCAGACTGAGATTTCACAGCACCTGGCTAGAAATCTACAAGGAGTGTCAAAAACGATCTCCAGTACTAGGTGCTAGAGAACCAAAGAGCATCGTGGCAAGAGTGGTGTCAGCATGTATTAGGGAGGGATGTGTGACACCTTCTGGCAAAGGGTTAGTTTTGGGAGCGCTGTGTGTGACCCAACAAGCATTCCCAGAGTCAGCTCCAGGCTGCCAAGGCTCTGAGCACCCAACAAAACCAAGACAGACAATGGGAGCAGTGAGCAAAAACCAGACTTGCTCCACGGCTGCAAACCTGTGCCAGAGCTCACTGGTTCCAGGAGGGCAACAGCCCAAAGGCAGGGCCCAGCCAGCAGCTTTTCAGTGCACGACAGGCTATTTGTGACCAGGAAAATCTGCCTCTTGTCCTGAGTTTCCATACGTGCTTAATCCCAGTAACTGAGGAAGACATTGGCAGAGTATATGCCCTGCCCAGCGGAGGCGAATAAAGCACTGTGCTGCGAATGGAGCCCAACATTTATTTTGGGTGTGCGATGGAGTCTGAATTCATGTGATAGAGTAATCCTGTCGATGAGGTCATGTGTGGCTCTGAAGGGGCTTCTTTGTACCCTGGGTTAGTTAGCAACGCTTTTTCTGTTATCAAGCATCTGATTAAACTCACAAAAGAAGGGTCTTTAAAAAACAGTCTCAGGCAGTATTGAGAGTGAATAAATTGTTGTGATTTTCTTGGATTTTTCTTTTCGTTTTATCCGACAGGAAAAGGAGAGAGGAATAAGATGGAAAAGGGGCACAAGAAAGGGATTTGTTGTTCTCAGATGACAGAATAAAGGTCTTAATGTATTTTCACATTTTCTACTGAGCTCAACCTCATGGCAGATACTAGTTACCCACATCCATGTTGCAAATCTCACCTGGAATAATCACAGTGCACTCCTCAAACAGCAGAAGCCTTCTAGGAGCCACTCTAAGCCTCTTGCTGCTGGAGTGACACAATGTGCCTACCTTCCCCAGGAGTGAAATCCTTCACCCAGACACTGGGCTTTTGTTCCATTATGCGGGAGGCAAACTAAAATGCGCCTCCCTGTTTTCATTTGGCTGGAAGAAAGACTTGGCCCTTTGGGTGAGAATAGCTCAAAGAAGTATTGCAGTGCTCTGTAGTTCCCCTCACCATGTGGCAGGAACAGCAGCTCAGCTCTGACAGCAGGCTGAGTGAGTTGTAAGTAAATCATTAGTCATTTCCCTGGCAGAATGCACAAAGTCAGCTTAGACTGGGAAGTCTAGAAAAGAGTAAAGCTCAAGTGGTTTTGCACTGATTTATCTCTAAGCACTCAAAGATATTTATAAAAAGTCAGATACCTGCTGTGAAATATCTGGACTTACTGGAATGACATTATTTCAGATTAGTTTTTTGGGGTGTCAGTGATACCCCTTTTTGGAAATTAAAACCCCAAACCCCTCAATCCCTCTCATTCTGGATTATTTCCTTGAGTATTTCCCTGTCCTCTCCATTGGATGTCTGAGCAACCAGACAGACGTATAAAGCCTATCTCTATAAAAAGAGCATTGAGAAGAGCCACGAGCAAAGGCTGACACAGGTACGACTGGCTGAAAGTTTTTTCACAGCACACGTTTTGCCACTGCAAGATGCTATTTTGCATTCAATTCTGAAAACTCAGCAAGTAAAAAAACCCTCTGAAGCCTAGTCAGCAGCGTTTCAGAGTCCCCTTTCGCAAGACAAAATTCCATCCTACCCAGAAAAACCTCTTTGAAGCAATCTTCACAGCCAGTAGTTTTTCTGCTAAGGCTTGTTTTGGACAAAGTGGCCTTTTTGAAAGATAACCACCGCAATCATTTCTTCAAGCTCCCTGTTCCAACAAAACGCAGAGCAGCGAGGACTTCAATTATGAAGTGAAAAGCATTATGAAAGTGAAACTACAGTGCTCCTGGTCTCTCCTTCATGCCAGGAGAAAGGGCATTAGTCTTATGTTCCTTACGTGCAGAGAAGTGCCCATGGGGAAGCAGGACATGTCAGTGCTGTTTTAAACACCATTGCACACCAAACTGAGTTTTCAAGTAGTAAAATACTTCTAAATATTGGTGCAAGAACCAAAGAGCTTTTTCCTGATGGCTGATTCATTGCCCTGTTCCTTGCCATCTCTGAGGACATCAATTCTCCTGTTTGCAAGGCAGGTTCTGCTTATTAGACCAAAAAAAGGTATTGAAACTACCATAAATAACTCTCCCCTTGCACCCCCCAGCACATTTGGCTGGGAACTATCTTGGCTCAAGATGTGAAACAAACAGTTTGAAAGACTGGGAAAAGAAGACAGAAGAGCTGGGGAGGGGGTGGAGAAGGGGAACAGAGGAGATAGGTACTAAGGTTTCCCAGTTTGCTAATTGGATTGTTCTGTTCTGGTGTACTGACCAGCTCCACTTTCCCCTTTCCTGCAAAGTGTGCTAGCCCAGCTGGTGATTTGCAGCAGCTAAAAATATGTCTCTCTCTTACTTTTTTCTTAAAATGTAGTTTTAGTTTGAGGCAAACCAAGGGTGAGATCATGTGAAAAGGATACTGCTGGATGAGCTCAAACTGCAGTAGGTTGACTGTGGAAATCTTTCACATGGTTTATTGTTGTTGCTACTTTCAGCCATAGAGGTGCAAAGCCCAGGAAATTAAAAGGCTGAATCTATAAAAGACAGTGTAAGAAAAGGAGTGAGGATCTTCTGGATTTGTCCTACACAGACACGTGGAAGATGATGACAGGTAAGGGACCATGCAGCTCTCTTAGCTCTACCTCAGAGCCTTGGTTTGTGATGCAGTGAGGATGGCTCTTTTTGGAGATTAGAGACTCTATGTCAACAGCCAGACAGACCTACTAGAGAGTCTACTGCTGACTAATGGGAAAATAAAACTGGAAATAGTCAGAGATGAGCTGATATATGGGGCAACCAAAGGATATGTTGTTCTGGAAGTCACAGGTCAGTGGAAGAGTAAGACAGAGAGTGTTACCTTCCAGCATCATTGCAAGGGTCTGCCACTGAATGGATTCTCCAGTCCTGCAAAACGTGTATCTCAACAGTAGCTGAGACAACAACTTCTCAGGACTTGTCATCTCTAAGTCTTCTGAATTGCAATGAGAGAAAAAGAGCTAAGTAGAGCTGGCTTGTTAGGGCTGGATGCATGAAAATCCCACAGAACCAGGTCCTCTCAGCACAAGCGGTACTCACAAGCTCAGGATTCATAGTGTAGGCTGGTGGTTAGAATTGAGGACGGAGACTCAGGCATCCTGCACTGGGAGGGCTTTTAAAATTGTCTAGTGTGTCCCAGTTAATCCACCAGTAAAATGTCCCAGGGGAATGTAGGGAATTAAGTATTTGAAGAACCTCCCCGGAAAAGTACTGCCAAATCCTTGTTTCCATAATTAAACACCTTCCTAAAGGGTGCTATAAAAGTTTCAGAAAACACATAAGGGAAAAGCAAGGGACTAGATTGTCATCCCTTGCAATCTAAGGGAGAAAAAGGAATCATAGGTAGAGAAATACTGAAGAAGAAAGTCTGACCAGAGATGGACAGCAAATACACAGATGACTACACGATTGTTTGCAATTCTAGGATAACAGTAAAATTGAAGACTTATTCAGAAGCCAAAACATAGGATGTGCCATGGCCATTCCCAGAATATGAAGATGAATCCATGGAAACAAATTATAAGGTTAACTAAACCCACAAAGAAACACATCAGATAATCTGAGACAAATTCTGCAACTGAAACCAAACACATGGGTGCAGCTAATTACCTCACACCTACAGAATGGCCTTTCATCTCCAACAGATTCCAGACATTGTATGAAATCAGAGGAATCATTCACACACACAAGTACCCACACTGTCACTCCATGACGAGCTGTATCCACTACTGTGGATGGACATCTTCAGCTGTTACACAACCAACGTGATTCATGCCTCCAGACAGGAAGCACAGAAGGATACAGCCACATCCAGCTCAAACCACAGCAGTATTTTGGTACAAGACACCAGAAACTCGTTATTTTGTAGGGCAAATTCTTCAAATGTGTTTCATATAAACTACAAGCAGAAAGATTTCAGAGAGGTAACTATGGGACAACTAGCTCCAACCCCATTTGATCCTGCTCCCAGTGGCTGTGGTGAGGCAGAAGTTAACAGGGAATTCAGTCTGTCCTCAGGCCTTGTGTTTTTGTGAAGGGCTCAGGACACTTGACTATCAATTTCTGGAAGTATGAACTCAGAGAAGAGAAAGAAAACAAGCAGGTCAGTAGGGTGCTTTTGAGCTGCATTCAGACTCCTGGCAGGGTGCACAGCTATCAGCCAAGTAGAGCAATTTGCTACAGACTTGAGAGAAGAAAGAAAAAAGACAGGACTATGCATCTGCTAAATAGGGGGTTTTTCCTCTCATCTGTAAAGCAATCTCTGTTCTTACTGTAGGTTTTCAGAGCTGGAAGAAAAAAGCCACGAGGAGATACAACCTAGAAAAAACTATGAGAAGCATAGACAATGGATTCTGAAATACTGTCACTGTTCTAAAAACAGAAACACAGCTATGGAAATGGGGCATCTCAGAAGGAGAGCAGAAGGGATGTGGCTGCACCTTCCTTTTGCTTAGTTTGACTGAAACCCCACCTGCACAGAAGTGAGTTTTAACCATTAGTCTCTGAAGACACTTGTAAAACTCTGGACTAAGTGTAGAATCAGATTAAGTCCACAGCACAGCAGTTACAGACATTGAAACCTAGATTCGTGCTTTTTCCAACATAAACCCCCCACTTTTCTCACAGCAAAAGCAACTTCTGCTCATAATCTCACAGCAGAAGTCACTCTTGTCTTCTCAGTATGTCCTGTAGCTTTTAATAAAGCCTTTCCTAATTGCAAAAGCATTTGCTCAGGCTCTTGGCTTTTTCCTCCTTGTAGCAAAGACACAGAACTGGAAAAGATCTACGGTTTTCTAAACTTGTCTTTGGAAAGTTTCTCTGCCAAGTTACACTTTGTCAGGAGCTCATTATTTTCTGGGTAGACACTAGAGAATTCAGTTTAAATTATTTTGAGGGTTTCGCTGATGCAGATTCAAACGATGAGGTTTGTGTGCTTTTTTGCATGAATCACAGCAACTTGCATTCATTCCACACACAAAGCTCTGCTTCATTTCCAAACCCTTCTTCCAAAACCACCTATAGGTTTTCCAGAGCCAGTTTCACAGAGTTCTAGATGGTTTTGGGATGAGATGGGAAGAGCTGAAATTCAGAGCTTCTGAATTTTCTTTCCACGTCTTTCACGTTGAGCAACAGATTCTCAGAATAAAGCAGCAGCCAGTCCTGCAGCTGGGAGCTGGCAGTGTCTCATTTATCTCTAAAATTCACGAACATCAGCTTTTCTACACATAATGAGAGGTAAGAAATTAATCAGCAATACTCTTGATAACTGTGATACGAGCGGGTGAATTCATTGGTGATCTGCTATAAGAAACAGATACCAAATTAATAAATTCATCACAAATACTGGTGAAAAATGTGCAGTAAAAAGTAGCACTTCAGCCTTTCTAAGCCCTGTGAATTGCGTTTTAAAGCAGTACAAGTAAACAGATCGAGCACCTTGAGACAACATTGCTTTGCACAGCATCTCTGATAAAGCTGGACTTCACATTCCTTCTGGAGATCAGATGGAAGAGGTTACAAAAGCCCTACTCTGTAGAGCCAGCATCACCCTTCTCCATGTTTAAGAGGTATTTAACTGAAAGAGCATCACATACAGAGGCAAATGATGTGGAAATCTTATGGGCTTAATGACTTCGCTGTAACTAAAAGCACAAATAATTTACATGTATATTGGTCTGGGATAACAAAGTGTTTCAGTTAACTGAACTGCTGTAGATTATTTCGGTCAGCAGGCAGCTTTCAGAACTCACTGTGGTGATTTGATGCAGTTTGTAATTTTACTTTGAGTTAACAATGTACCTACTTGAGCACTGGAAATATCTCTAAAAACAACTCCAACTAGGTCATGAAAGCCTGAGCTCCTCCTAGCCATCAAAAATATTGTTATTTGCCTGCTTTGGTTGGAAGCTGGGGAAGCAGAGGGGGAAGTTTTTTCCCTGCAGAACTCTTCGCTTTTAGAGCGATCCGGAGTGGTTCGGGCAGCTTTTCCTTCGCGCCGGAGCTCCTCTGTCCTTGGTACTAGCATGGAGGAGCGCAGCGCGGGGCAGGTTGTTCTGACTCACGGGACCACAGAAGCTGTTCCTTGAAATCTGACTTCCAGTAATAGCCCCCAGGCTAGATATCTGCTTGACCTAGTTCTGTCAGATGTGGTAGCATCAAGAATTTGCATCTTTGGCAGCCTAGGATAGGGTAGCGAACTCTTAATAGTAGAGCAAAGCATAGGATGATGAGTAAAGATGGAGTGAAATCAATCATGGCTTGGCATGATTGATTATAAAAAAGAGATTAGATTCACAGAATATGAAACAAATGGAGTGTAAGGCCTTTGGAAAAAGAGTAGATTGTTTCTGAAAAGTGTGGTCTGGGGATGTTTCTCAGAGCTCTGATGTAAAGCAGAAGCACTTATGTAATGTAATGGAAAATCCAGCCATATACACAGCCCTGAGCAAGTCATTAGTTGCAACGGTGACTGAACTCGGACAAAAACCTGTGCTGCTGCTTCAAATGTCAACAAATTGGGCACTGTTACACTAATGGGGGACTTGAGAGACCTCCACCAACAACGCTCTGACCTCGTTCTCTTAATCCATGGTGACTTGAGACCTATCTGTGCTAAAGTCTTAGCTGACAGTAATTTGAGCCGTGGAATGAAAGAAGGGATGTGGAGCTCAATTATCCAGCAACAGATCTCCAGTGAAATCAATGCAATTGTGTCACATGAGAATTTGGCTGGCAGCCCTCGAAGTCTGCAGAGGAGAAAGCCATCCCCTCAGAAATGCAAGCTGGAGTGAAGCAGACAAGGGATAATGCAGACAATGAAGTGCCACACCATGCATGAAAAACACTCGGTGGGTTCCAATTTCCCCTCTGTCAGACTGGTTTTATCCCCATGTTACTCCATGAGTACTCTTGACCTATATGAGCAAAAACCCAAATCAGATCAGGACAAGGCATCCCCTGCAAAAAGAAATGTATCTGCTATGTAACTGAGACACTATAAGCATATTCAACACCCCTTATCACACAGAAAGAAAAATTGCTTGTTAGCAGAAAAAGGTCTCTTTGCTTGGGATTACTTAAATTAGACTAAATCTGTATTTATACTGAAGATCCTTTTTTTTGCTGCAGCAGGGCACATTAACAGGACACAGAGTTATAGGATACATACAGCATATTTCTATTTATTGAAATGGTGCTCTTCTTACATCTAGTGTGAGTTTTATGTACACACAGAGAAACAACTCCAGTTGAAAGGGTCATGCACTTGCTCTAAGCAACATAAATATACAAAAGAGAGTCAGAGCACAACCCAGAAAGCAAATTACTAATTCAACATCATTTCCCATTTGAATATTGCTGCTGGGACTGCTACTAATGTGGAGACACAGTCACACCCAAACCTTGAGGCACATCCAACCAATCAAAACAAATGACCTCTGTGTCATAGAATCATAGAATGTGTTGGGTTGGAAGGAACTCCAACAGTCATCTAGTCCAACCCTCCTGCAGAGAGCAGGGACATCCTCAATCAGTCAGGTAGCCCAGAGCTTTGCCCAGACTCACCTTGAATATCTCTAGGGGTGGGGCCTCAACTACTTCCCTGAGCAACCTGTTCCAGTGTTCACCCACCCTCATGTCCATCGTGCCTTTCCCCAGCACTGACAGAGCATTACAATATAGAATCAAGAGGCTTTTAACAAAGCAGATGGGACAGTGACACTGAGCATCCAGAGAGACAAGAATCCAGGCACTGTGTCTACTGGTGGAGAGCAGGGACAAACATATACGGCTGGCTGGTAGCAGATTTCCTTGCTTCTGCCAGCAATCCTATCAAATCCCAGTGTACTACTACTTAGGAAAATAAACAGCACATGAAATAATGGCCTGTGAATGACAAATAAAGTACAAACAGTGTTAGTGCATTTGAGAATGGTACTCTGTCTTGGGCCAGCATTCTTTCCATCAAACCCAGCACTGCAGCATTTGTAGTGCTGGATCCCTGTGAGTGACTTGCTAACCTGTAAAGTGTCTAAGTCTACATCATAATTAGCACTTGGCAGTGCAAACATAAATCCCCTGGCTTGGAGATGGTATATCCTCCTATAAACACTTGGCTTGGCCACCAAACTGGAAAGATATATAGGACATTCATAAGAAGTGCTCACCATGGGAAATGCCAGCTTTTTTTCCTGGAAAGTATTTGCATTGCCAAAACAGTTCAATACTTCAATAAGAAAAATTATCTGAGACCTTTCCTTTAATATGCATCCTGTTCTCGTTTGACTTGTAGCCTACAGTGTGCAGCATTCATTCTGAGTCAGACTTGAATTACTGAGTACAAGCAATGCAGAAGGGAAGTACAAGCCACAAGTAAAGGAAAAATATGCATTACACTGTGTCTCACTAAAAGGAATGGATTGCCCATACATCACAAGGTACCTTTATATCTTTCTTGGCATAGACCTTTGTCACAGAGCACAGAGAAACTATTTAGGAGGATTCAGTGTGTCCAAAAGAGGCTGGCTTTCCAAAAGAACCAGTAAAAACAAAGAACTGGTGCAAAGTGGACACTGAGCTCCTTTTGAAAGCCTAACAAACTGACTTCTGAAATAAGGAATATTGCTGGGCCAAGAAGGAAGATAACCACCGAGATCTTGTACTGACATGTACGACACACACTGAAAGTGAATATTTCCTGTCCCTACAGAGGCTTTTCAAAGCAGAAAACCAGTCACAGGGGTGTTCAGCTCATAGTTTGTTCTCTCACCTGAGACCCCAGTGTCCTGGCTTCAAGTCAGGCCCAAAACTCATTGATTAACTCTGTCTGCTTTCAGTTCTTTTGATTTCTTGGAAACAAAAAGCTTATGTCTTTCTTGAATATTAGTCTGTTTTATAATCACTTTCCAGCAGGAGTTCTTTAATGGTGGAAATAATTGAGCAGCCAATTTTGATGGGCACACAGGGAATCGATCTCACAGCTTAATTTCCGTGTCTACTCAGAAGATGATATTTATGTCCTCTTTTAGCCTGGTGCTGTCAGAATAGTGTAAAAGAGCACAGAGAAGAATCAAGCCAGTTTAGATGAAAATTTTTGTTAATATCCTAGTCCTATAGCAAAATTAGCCTTTGTAATTTTAGGTTTATGAGCTTCATCACGTCCCGGTGTATCTCAGAAAAATGCTCAAGTACTTAGCTGAAGGAAAATGACTACAACTACAGTAGCATTTCCCCAGGCACCCAATTTCAGACTCCTTTGAGTATCTTGGCCAATCTCTACACTCATACAGCCAATGCTACAGGCTGGCACAGGGAACAGGCAGACTGCAACAATAGACCTTTGTTGTGCTCATGATTCAAGCAATTGTTTTCAAAATCTGTATGACAGATTTCTGTTCTGCCACCCTGCACTTTCTACTCAATTACTACCAGGAATATGTTTTCTAAGCATGAAACAATATCATTTTTGTCAAGAGTTTGGAAACGGGGCACTCTTCTGCATCGAAGAAAGCTTCCTTTCTCTTCTCTGCGCCGTTCTGGTTATGGGGAAAGAGCTTTCTGTGTGAGTAATCTTTCTAAGTAGGAAGCAAAGCTCCCCTGTTGCTTGGGAAGAATGGACCTCCAGTGGGCTAATATGTGATGGATGACTGAATACAAACTTGGCAACGTTGTTCTCCACTACCCAAAGAATACCGAATGCCACAGGCTATTCTACACAGGGACCCTCTAGCTGGAAGTTCTGAAAACTTGGCAACATCCCACCTTGGTTTAATTGAAACTACAGTGGCAAGACAATTAAGGATGTGAATTTGAAGACATTTCTTGCAGTGGGATCAACCGGGATGAATTTATCGTTGGTGATTGACTCATGTCTAAGTCAAACGAAAACATAAATGGACCTTATTGTCATTGGCTCCACAAACCGAGCAGCAAGATTGCTGCTGAGTAGCGCTTTATGGGATATAATGCATATTAACTACTGTTCTTTGATGTCTACATCCAGATACACTCACTGAAGCTACAGGCTTGGGTTTTCTTACAGTTTTGTCAGTGACAGTATATGCAGTATGTAGGGAAGAGATGGAAATGATGCATATCCAGTAAAATTGTTCATATTAAAGCCATGTGTAGTTATAAGGTCATGTATACCATCCCAGTCACTGTCAAAAAGATACACCAAGTAATTCGAACTTTCTCCTTTTAGCAGAAGAATCCCCATTATATTCTTCCTTTCAATGCCCAGACACTTTCTGCTGGATCAAGCGACATCTCTTGTCAGGCAGAATCCTGCTGGACTCCTCCTCCCCAGTCTGACCGTTCCGCACAGTTTACTTACATCATACACTGAGAGATTTCACTATCTGGAAGAGTGCCCAGTTTTTAACTTTTCCCACATGTGGAAGGCATTTAACTCAGCTCAGACTGGACAGAGGGTCGAACACACGAGCAGACACTGAGTTAGGGGAGTTCCACGCTTGTATAAACCCCAGATCTCAGTGGAAACTGAGATGGCTCAAGATTGTCCCTCGGGGTCATTTATTTTGCTTCTTTCCGGTAGTCCTGGTCCTCAAAGAACTGCCTTCTGCCTTCTGTTTTCTCTTCACTACACAAAGAACTTTTTTGAACAGCTAATAATAGCAATTGTAAGTTCTCTGCGGCAGAGAGCATCACTTGTTGTGTCTATCCACTTTAATACAACCAGGCTCTAAAACGCTGTAGCAATAGCAGCGAAGTCATCAACTTCTAATAAACTCCAGATAGTTAATAGAAGCCACAGACATCCAGTCCACTGTGACATCAGGCAGTTCAATGAATTAAATTACATCTTATAAATTCACCAGTGATTTGTACACAAACCTTTTATTTCAGGTTTTGACCTCAAATGATGATGTTTCCTCTCCAGAACTTTCTAGTCCTACAACTGCTTGCACTCGTTCTGCATATTCCTGAGCCTGGATGATAAAACCTGTAATTAATCCTACTCAGATTTTTACCCTCCTTAGTTTTCTACCTCAATAATACAATTTTTCTGCAATATTACATCAGCAACTTTTTTAAAACTACTGAGGGCAGCTATTACATTTTATGGTGTTTTCAGACTTGTGCAGTTTATAGCCGCAAGTTTTCATAGCAGAGACCAGTCTTGGAGAAGGCTGTGCTTGTGCTAAGCTCACACCAGCAATTAATTCTGACTAAGTGCATGTTGGTAAATCAGAGCAGAGTTTTAAAGCCCAATATCTCAAACTGCCACAGCTCAAAACAAATAACCTTTTTATTCTTGGAAAACTGAGATTTCTAACTTTCCAGTGATGTAAATCACCCATTCCTAAGCCTAGAGCTTTATGTGACACTGGACCTTAAAACTGTCAGTGGACCTTCAGCTTAGCAGACTGTGATGGCACGTGTCCAAGCACAAACAGATCAAGCCACAGGCTCCAAATTAGAGCAATTTTTAACCACTCTGAATTTCTCATGTTTGAATACAGGTCACACAGGTAAGACGGGAAAATGTGTAACTGATAAAGAAGCAAACACCACCCCCTGCATTTGCACCTTCTTCCAAATGTAATGTTCAGCCTAAACAGATACTGGGGTTCACTAATGGGAGCAGCCACCTGAGCAAACACTCTTTCCCTCTTACAAATTTGCCAGTCTGAGACATCCAGGCAACTCTTGTACAGTCCTGCACCCCTCATTGCCATTTAGCACCAAACAAACCCTCAAAGGCACTAGCCAAGCTAGATGAAGAATCACAGAATCATCTAGGGCAGAAAAAAACTTTCAAGACCAAGTCCAACTGTCCGCCCTACAAGCCCCAACAGCTACCCCATCTCCTGAAACACCCCGTCTGTCCATTTATTGAACCCCTCCAGGGACAGTGCCTCCACCCCCTCCCAGGGCAGCCTGTTTTGAGACCTCCCCACTCTTGCTGGGAAGTGAAAAATCACTCTTGGCTTTTCCCAAAATCCAACTTGAACCTCCCCTGGCACAACCTGAACCCATTTCCTCTGGTCCTATCACTAGTTCCTAGGGAGAAAAGGTCAATCTCTGCCTTCACTCCACTCTCCCTTCAGGTAGTTGTAAAGCAGTGAGGTCTTCCCTCAGCCTCATCTTCTCCAGGCTGAACAGCCCCAACTCCCTCAACCTCTCCCCATTAGACCTGTTCTCCAGACCCCTAATCAGCATAGTTGCCCGTGTCTGCCTCCTCTCCAGTAAGAAATATGCTGCTGTGTTGTACAAGGGCAATGACCTGCACAGGCAGGTCAGGTATTTCCAAACATTTTAGCTGCAGAGGTGAACAGGTTGCAGCTCCAGCTCCAAAGTGATGCCAGAGTTTCAAAGGCACACTTGCTCCTCAGCTCTGCTTCACGCTTGAAAAAGATGAAAAAGTTCTGGGAGAAGCACAGACTCTGCCATCTACTCTCATTTTCTTATCAAAAAATGAAACAATACCCAAGAACAAACTGTGACAGTTGTTTTGTGTGAAGTGAGAACATCTCTGCATGTGAATAGATTTGAGCTATTTTATTAAAAGCTGTAATTGGAAAAATAAACCACCTGATCTGAACTTCAAACACCTTCAGAAGGGCTGTCTCCTAATGAGTGTTAAGATGAAGTGACTGCTATGAAGAAATTATCTACTCGTTAAAAGTTAGGTTAAATTTTTTAAAAAGAATAGATTGCCATTAACAAAAAGCCTCCAGCTGACACCACTACTCAGAGTTTTGTGGAGCACTCTTTACCTTGAGTTTAGGGATATTCCCGGTAGGTTCTAGCATCATTGAGCATTGTTATTTCCACAGGAGGGTTGGATTTGGTTGGATCCCATCCCCCCAATGTACCTGCATGAGGTTTCTTTAGCAGAGTGTCAGCCTCCTCTCTGAATGAGACGTGACATTCCAATCTGCAGGCTGTAGCTTTTCAACAGATCCTTTGGCTCTTCTACTGCTTTGGAAACACTGATAAAGTAACTGTAGTTATAGGATTAAGGACTGGAACTTGCAAAGAATTTTCCCTGGGCTGAAAGGAGCCAGAGGATAAAATTAATGAGCAAAAAATATGGGAAATGCATAGCAATTTGCTGATGAAAGTGGCTGAGATAGGGTCAGTGTCCGTGGGGGCTAACAGTCCCCCTGCAGCATCCCTCTCTGGCCCTTTTCAGCTGCTGACTGCCCGGTTGAGTTCAGAGGCAGATCCTTTCCTGAGCACAGGGGATGCCCTGTGAACACTCTGATAACTCTTACAAGTGCTTTTCAAATTCACTGCCAGGGAGGGTGACCTGTAGATAGGCCAGTGCTCCTATTTTAGCTAAACATTTGCATTTATCAATTATTTGCTCCTGAGTTCCTAACAGCAGTAAGCCAAAGCCTGAAAGACATCAAAACACTGTTCTGCAAGTCCTTCTAGGATTCAGAGGACTGTCATTAGCCCAGCATCCTAAGATTTCACAGCATTAAAAGGCAAATGTACAATCCCAGCATAATAAAGCAAAGCCTACATCCAGGAAGGGTTTAGAATGAGCTCCTATTATTTAATAAGATTTTTTTTTTTAAAATAATAAGCTGGGAGAGAAAAATACAACAGTGTTAACCCGGTCCACAGAATCATGTGCATCTCATTGGTTTCTATTCTTTTAAGGAAAAGAAGTCTGACAAATATCTTTATTACACTTTTTCATGGTGTAATGTCTCCACAGCCCAGGAGAACAAGTTACCGTCATGTCAATCAGAACACATCCCTCTGCTGCATAGTACAATACAGACTCTTCAAAAGTTTAGTTTAACTTCCAAGAACTATATTTCCTAGTAGTCAGAACAAATGGGGCAGGGAAAACTCTGCAAAGGTGTTGCAACGTCAAGTTTTGAGCAAGCAGACTTAACTCCTAAATGAAGCCAAGTGAGATCACCTTCTCCCAGTCAGCTCCTGTATTTTAAGCCAATTTGAGCCTGGTAAGCACTGAAACAGTCATGCAGAAAATCTCAGTGCACAATGGAGCAAGTAGTTAAGACACTGCAAAGCAAGTGTCTCCCTTTTTCAGTGATGATGGAGAATTTCAACCTCCCACTCCCCAAAACCCACCCATTTCACTACCGGTAACGAGATAGCGGCTGGATCTTCCTTTGTCTGTTGCTCCCCGCTGCAGACTAACGTTACCACACTTTAAAAGAAACTGGAGCCCGGTGGGGGTGGGGAAAAGGGTGACAAAGGGTTCAGGGCAAATAAAGTGTGAGGACGGCAAATTAAAAGGAAAAGGGCCTGGCTTGCCCAGGTCGCACACAGTAGCACAGGAAAAGGAGTTACCTGAGGGGTTTAAGAGCCACAAGTGAGTTTAGTCCGGTGTAGGAGGTGAGGATGGGGGACACATTCAGTATCCAAGAGGAAATCCCAAATATGATTTTCTGTCCTTACTGTCAGGTTTCTTCTCTGTAACTCTGTGGATGCCCGGCACTTAACTAACTCATCCTTCATTCATTGGAT
Organism: Upupa epops; assembly: GCA_013397515.1. Taxonomy (NCBI): domain Eukaryota; kingdom Metazoa; phylum Chordata; class Aves; order Bucerotiformes; family Upupidae; genus Upupa; species Upupa epops. The sequence continues at coordinate 157,558 of VZRI01009263.1, read as the reverse complement.
CAGACTGATGTCATTGAGACACTTGTGGCATTATTGTTCCACCAGACAATACAGACGAGTTAAGGACAGACAGGCTCCAGCTCAAGAATAGCCCCTAATAGGGTCCCGGACTGTCCAGGCTGACAACCCTAACCGTGAGGGTCAGACACAACACAAACTTGGGCGGGATAAGAGTTGCTCCTTCTTACAACTGGGGAGAGAAGCAGACTTACCTGTGGGACTGACAGAGCCTAGGTCCTGCTGTGAGCAGCCTCCATGGAATAAATAGGGTGTTGGAGGCAGCCGTCGGGTCTGAGTTAGCTGCCGTCCTGTCACAACTCGGAGAAGTTCTGATGTTCCGCTGGGAGGGGGGGTGTGTGTGAGAAGCAGCGAGGTTTGACAGTAAAGGCAAAGTGGTCAGATCAGCCAGATTCTGCTGGGTTTATATAGCTGAGCTGCAAATCCTGATCCTTGGCTCATTCCACTGTAATAGGACGCCTGAAGGCATTTTTTTTTGTCGGTTTTGCTTTAAAGGAACAGCCCCTCTCTTTGGCTGGGCTTCTGACAGACACCCTCAGACACACTGTCATACACACACACACACACAGGGAATTTGCATGCAATTTATGGCTAAAGAAGGAAACCCCTGCACCATTGAAAAGGAAAGTCAGCTCAGGGCAAATGACTCAGAAAGCAGAATATTTTCCTTCCAGCATCAGCAGAGCCACATTATCAGCAGTTTTAATCCCCTCATCCCCAATATTTTAACGGTATGAAAGAGTAACATTTATTTATGAAATAAATTCAGAGGAATCACAGGCAAGGATTTTAGTACTGGGAGAACTCCTTACAAGTCATAGAGGGGTTGATGTGCACTTAGCGCAAATCCACCCTCCTCCGCTGGATTTAACTGAAAAATTCAGTCCCACAAGCTGAGGATCTGGCAAATCCCCACTTTTTCAAGCTTGTGATCTCCTTTATGTAGTTTTGCACTACTGCTCTCTTGAGAGCTGTAGGGAGAAGAATGGAAAAATCGAGAGAAGTCTAGTGAGCAGAGTCCCAGCCTCATTCTCTGTAGTGGAAAAAAATAAAGAAGAAGGAAAAAAAGAAGAGAGAGCGATAAAACCATGAAGAGAATGAAGAGAATGACACAGGAGGGATTCCCTTTCTTCTCAGATCTGATAAAAAGACATTACGTGGCTGTGTGTGTAAAGATAATCTAACCCTTCTGTGAGGCTGATGGTTTCTCTGTCATTGCCTTCCCTCTGCTCTGCATCCCAGGGCTGTCAGTGACCCTTCCGGGTCCTTTTCAGGGGGGTTGTTGTCATTAAGTGCCCTTGAACCTCAGGCTTCTGGCAAAAAGAGCACAGCTAAAGGATTCTCGTTAACACTGATCTCCCTCCTACCAGTCACCAATAACCTACCTCCTCTTTGCCTACAGCCCAGCTCACCCTGGTTTGTTTGGGCAGGTTTTGTTGTTGGGGGGGCGATGGCACAAGAGGAGACAGGAAGATCAATCTTTAACTTTCAAGTCTACCTTCTAGGATAAAGGATGAAATGACTCCATTGATGATTTAGAAAGCAAGACTCATCCAAACGCCTCTGTACCAAATGAAAAGACAAAACACCTCTCAGATTTCAGTGGGCTCTGGGGACACCCCTATAAGAAAGCAATGGGATCCTACTCAGGAACAAGAGCCCTCGTGAGGATAAAAATGGCCTGGGCTTTTCTGATGATGTTTCTCTCTGCATGTGTCTCCTCCCAGTTGGCTTTTCCCAAGTTCCATGGAGTCACACTTCATTGTCAGGATTGTTTATCTTTTTGCTGCTTCCCCAGGAAGATTTGGCCCATCCTACCGACTTAGGAAAAGAGGGGAGAATTTCTGACCCTGAAATTCTGAATCACTGTTTTAGCACCATTATTTTAGAGACCATAAATCGCCGAGTTCTTTCACTGACTGAACTACTTCCATTTTCTTTGTCGCAGCTTTCGCACATAGCATTGACCCCATGTGTGAGTATTCTCTTGTGTCTAATAATACCCCTGAGCACCCGCCAAGCTCCCTTCCTCAGCACATGGCACAAATTTTAGTCTTTTCCAAATAGATGCTAATGAGAAAAAACCCAAACCACCAACCCCCCCTAGAAGTTTTTACAAGTGATTTTCCCTACAAACACTCCTCTTCTCCAACCAGTTACAGAAGTGTTCAAAACCACTGAGATCCAAAGTTCCAGTAAAACCAGTGGTGTATCTATCAACCATTTACGATTATGATTGCTGTGCTATTTTTTGTCATCCTGTGTTTCATAGCAGTTCATTCCCTAAGAGAAGAAATGAGATTCTATTGGAGAGAAGGACAGAAATGTTGATTAATCCCTAAGAGAAGCATCAGATCCATTTCATTGCTGATTTCTTAAATCTAAATATGCATCAACCCCAAAGGCAAGGGGGTTACTGCCCACAGCCACTAATAAGTCCCCAGTTTTTGTGTGCAATTCTTCTCAGAATGTTTTCATCATGGTCCTGGTACCAACCTACATCAATTCTTCCCCAATTCCTGTCAAAATCAATTTTAAATGTCCTATGAAGTTCAATTACAGTGGGTGCTGAAGGCCAGAAACTGAATGCACGGGGTGACCCAATTTTTCCAATAAAATCTATCAGCTATTCAGAAAAAGATGATTCCCCACACAGTGAACCACTACTTCATCTCTTACTTCTCTAACCGTTTCACATACGTTTACAAAACACATTATTTCATTGCCTACACCCTCAAGTCCAAACAAGACAGTAAAATCTTGTGTGTAAGCTGCAGAAAGTAACTCGCAGGATTTGCTAACAGTAGCTGCTCTGCCAACAGCTGTTGAATCAAAACCCACTTCCCTGACTTCAAAAAACCCCATGTTGTACGAGATAACTCAGGTAAGAGTCCAGGCCTGTTCTTGCTTTATCATTCAGGGCTCACCCATCCTTAATCATACTCTGTGGCAAACACTGCACGATGCACTGAGTCAGAAGCCAATGATAATAGGAAAGAACAGGGAAAATGTATTTTAATCAGAACCATGGCTTTAGGTTGAGCTCGCTAACACACAGGACTACAGTTGGATGCTGTGCCCTCTGGTATTCCCTTTCATTAGAGAAATGTTGATAGTGATTGATTTTCTTCAGTGAAAGGAACAGAGAAACTAAATGAACCCTGAACTTCACATTCTAGAGTTTACTGCAGTGTTTCCACGTGCTCACAAGCTCACATTAGAGATGAAAGGAAATAATCTACTTACGATCATAACAGATAGACAAATATAAGGATATCTTGCTATTTAGAAAAGCATGAAAGAGACAGACTAATCTTTCTCAGAAAGTAGTATTGAGTTGAACAATGTATGCTGGTCATTGTCTTGGGACAAAAAGTCTGCAACACAGGTAATCAGACCTTTTGCCATCCATCCACAGCCAGTTTCAGTTCCTGCAGATGGGGATGCAGTGAGCCACTGGGATGCAACATAAACAGACAGATGATAGTGGTTTAGGGAACCACTAAAACAGACAGTGATAGGGAGTCAGGAGAAGCACTGGCTGCCTGTGGTGGAAGGAAATGTATTTCTCATAGAAAACTCACGTTAGAGTAGGATAATGCTCAAAAGCAGAACCAAGAGTCCAGTGTGGAACCAGCCAAGATAGTCAGTATGGGACACAGTACTGACCTCATCACAGTGAAATGCATCTTGATGAAGACAAATTATCATTTTTCATGTTAAGAGGAAGGTGAATAATCAACATTTAAAGAGAGACTGTAACATCACAACATTGATCCTTAAGGGGACATGACTTTAAAGATGCTTCCTTCTTCCTGCTGATACTTTTAGGTCAAATAATTTCCATTTTTTGGAAACTATATTGATTCTTGTTCACTGAATTTCCTTTTCCTACATTTTCTGTCTTTTGAGACCACATTCACAAGATTTCACTGGTGCAGAATCAAGTTCACAGTCCTTTTGTCTTACCTCTGCATTACCTTGGTGCCTTTATAACAACTGCAGCCAGACACAGGTCAAGTAATTCCAGTTCACACTTAGGATGTTCTTGCATTCTAGTTTAAACTTAGGCTCTTGGGCTACCACCTTCTCTGTTGATTTTCAGTTATTTCCCACTAGTTTGCAGCAAACCCTTGTCTACTTGTTTCACTCTCACTTGACAAGCATTTGCAGAGAGATTTCTGTGAGAACTTTTATTATTCAGAATCACTCAACACTGACAAATGAGAAGATGCTGCAGTTTTTCACCAGAAAATACCTAAGCTATTGCTTTCATTACCTATCCAGCAATTCATAGAACCATAAGGGTTCTGAAGAGACCTTGAAAGATCATCTAGTCCAATCCCCCTGCCACAGCAGGACCACCTAGACCAAGTCGCACAGGAACACATCCAGGCGGGTCTTGAACATCTCCAGAGAAGGAGGCTCCACAACCCCCCTGGGCAACCTGTTCCAGTGCTCTGGTAACCTCACTGGGAAGAAATTGCCGCTGATATTTAGATGGAACCTCCTATGTTACAGCTTGCACCCATTGCCCCTTGTCCTATCACTGGATGACCTTGAGAAGAGCCTGGCTCCATCCTCCTGACACCCACCCCTCACATATTTATAGACATGAATGAGGTCCCCCCTCAGCATCCTCTTCTCCAAGCTCAAGAGACCCAGCTCCCTCAGCCTTTCCTCATCAGGGAACTGCTCTACTTCCTTCACCATCTTTGTTGCTCTATGCTGGACTCCCTCGAGCAGCTCTGTGTCCTTCTGGAACTGAGGGGCCCAGAACTGGACACAATACTCCAGATGTGGCCTCACCAGTGCAGAGTAGAGGGGGAGAAGAACCTCTCTCCATCTGCTGACCACCCCCCTTCTGATCCCCCCCAGGATGCTGTTGGCCCTCTTGGCCACCAGAACACATTGCTGGTTCAGAGTCATCCTGCTGTCCACTAGGACCCCCAGGTCCCTTTCTCCTCCCCTGCTCTCCAACAGGTCAGGCCCCAACCTACACTGGTCCCTGGGGTTGTTCTTGCCCAGATGCCAGACTGTACACTGACCCTTGTTGGAACTCACTAAATTTCTCTCTGCCCAGCTCTCTAGACTCCACCCAGCTTTTTGTCATCGCCAGACTTGCTGACAGTGCATCCTAATCCCTCATCCAAGTCATGTTGCCACTACACTAATATTCTCCCTTCCATGATGTGATTACTTTCAAGCACCACAGACTTCTGGCTGCTTATTCTGTGCTTATATTTAGGTGGGAACACAAATTTAAGTAGTCCTACACAGCCTATCCTGTCCCAGATGACCGCTGGTATGAGCATCTTCAACAATGCTGAAGGCAACATTTCTCTGAGGATTGATTGATGCTGATAACTGCAGTCCATTTTAAAAGACAGGCAAATTGTCCACAGTTGTGTTGCAGAAGCTCATTCTTAACCTGGGAGCAGTCTGATCAAAATAGGTGAATGCAGAAACTGGAGGTACCAGTTTGCAATTGCTGCCCAGAGCAGCACTACTGAGAATTCCCGTGGAATCAACTGCAGATGTAAAGACAGCAAAGTTGAGGCCCCATGATGTCCATTAAAATATTAAATATCAAAGGAAACACCAGATTGTGAAAGCAATTTTTTGGAATTTTTAAGTGATTATCTCCAAAAAGGACAAGGAAATTTCCTCTATTATTTGACTTTATTATTACCAGGACATTTCCCAAGGGTTGCAGTCATCCCCTGAATGAAGAAATAGGAAGCAGCTGCTGGAAAGCAGCCCCACTGGTCTTGGTACTGCCTGTACACAGGAAGAGGCTTGTGACCGACACCCACTTAACCTTAACTCTTCTTTTAGGAGCTGCATATGTCTTCACAGCATTTGCATGACCCAGAACAACCGAAAGCTTAGTCACAAACAAAAGGTAATGAGCAAACGTTGGTGTTTAATAAAGCTATTTCGAACTGTCCCATCACATCACAATGAAGCAGCTACGTGCCTGTTCAGGGGCACTTGATTGCAGAGACAAATGAGTTTATAAAGCAAGGTCTGCTAACACTCTGATGTGATGAGCTTGATATCTCTTTCCCTAAGAGCCATCATGATAATACTCCTAAATATGATCATATTTTTATTAGAAATATTGTATTTATGCTTACAAATATTATACAGCTTATAATACCAGTATACATAAATAGACAAGAATTTGTCTATTTATCACCATTTATATCACTAGGGATTGGAAGAGACCTTGAAAGATCATCTAGTCCAACCCCTCTGCCACAGCAGGATCACCCAGGCCAAGTCCAGGCAGGCTTCAAATGTCTCCAGAGAAGTAGACTCCACAAACCCCCTGGGCAGCTCCTTCCAGAGCCCCATCACCCTCACTGGGAAGGATTTATAGAATCACAGAATCTGTCAGGGTTGGAAGGGACCACAGGATCAACCATTTCCAACCCCTCTGCCATGGGAAGGGACACCCCACCCTAGAGCAGGCTGGCCAGAGCCTCACCAAGCCAGGCCTTAAACACCTCCAGGGATGGGGCCCCAACCACCTCCCTGGGCAACCCAGTCCAGGCTCTCACCACTCTCACAGTGAAGAACTTCCTCCTCACATCAAGTCTCAGTCTCCCCATCTCCAGATTTGCTCCATTCTCCCTAGTCCTGTTGCTACCTGAGATCCTAAACAGCCCCTCCCCAGCTGTTTTGTAGCCCCCTTCAGATACTGGAAGCCACAATAAGGCCACCTCGGAACCTCCTCTTCTCCAGACTGAACAGCTCCAACTCTCCCAGTCTGGCCTCATAGGAGAGGTACTCCAGCCCTCTGACCATTCTCATGGTCCTTCTCTGGACTCGCTCCAGCACGTCCACATCCTTCTTGTAATACGGGCTCCAGAACTGGATGCAGTACTGTAGGTGGGTTCTCACCAGAGCTGAGTAGAGGGGGAGAATCACCTCCCTCTACCTGCTGGCCACGGTGTCAGACTCTGTGTCACACAGTAACTCTTAATATTCATAAATATATTGGGAGTTTATTATATTTACAGTGTATTTTATTACAAGCTCGAGACAAGATAGGGCTTTCACTCTGCTTCAAGGTAGGAAGAGAAACAAGGAAGACTACAGCAATTGTTAAGCACTGAGAAATTGAAGCTCAGTCTGTGGGGTGGTGTAAAGCTCTTATCCGCATATTGCCATCACTCATACACAGTTAATCCACAGATGACACAGGGAAAGTAACTCAAGTGCTGTGAAGGTTTTATACCATATCAGACCGATTTGTATCCTCTAAGTGCTCGAGTTTGTGAAAGTACTTACGCACAGGCTCCTACCCATATCCCAGAATACTTACATACACTTTACTATAATCATGTTTTTAAGATTATTGATGTCAGAATTGCAGCCAATCATGCTAAACACATCAGTACATGTCTTGCAGGAACAGTTTCCCTGCTGAAGCTTAAGTACCAAAACCAGCAAAGCTGAAGCCTGTAGTGCTGATCCATTCCAAGTGTCTCCTGATCTAAGGACAGGCTTTACCAGTAAATGCCCCACAGTGCTAACCAAGACTGGAGGATGGATAGTTGTTGAGCACCAAGGAGTGAGCACAGCAAAATGGCCTTTTGTTAGACACCCTGATGCCGTTTCACCTAACTGCCTCCCTAGGGGCTGGATGAGAGCCTGCATTCCTCACAGGATTGCTCTGCCTCAGCTCTCCCTTAGATAGAGGTGGGGGTATCAACATGGTTGTTGAAGGGTGTAGCTCTCCGCAGAGAGCAACAGCAATGTTTCCTTGGTCTATTCCTTGAAACATCAAGTATGGTTTATTTAAAAAGAATTTCTCCTAATGGGTAGGAATTGGATAGTACTTGTTACTCAAACAGCCCAGTTTAAGCTCCCAGACATCTCTTCCTCAACCCAGCAAAAAACTGGACATGCCGTAAGTTTTGATGTCCTCCTGGACTAAGTGATGGACCTGAAACGATCCAGCAGTAAAAGGTGTCAGAAAGAAGCACTTCCCCAGGTGATGTGCTGCTCGCAGAAAACATGTTCAGTCACTAAAAGACCTGTCAACTGGGCACTGGGTAGATCACTCACCTAGTGTGAGCTCCTCTGCAGGAAGGTACAGCTGTCACACAGACACCTCTGTGTGCTGCTGCTGTCAACTCTATTCTCTAGTAGATTTAACAGGAAGGTCCTCTGTTAGCTATCTAGTTCCTTAAATGATTCCAATTAGTAATGTGAGCCGTGCTGTAAAAAGAAGACAGAGGAATAGTTACACGGGCTTAAGTGGTATTTAGTCCCAACTTCACTTTTCATCCAAGAATGTCAAAGCACACTGAAGAAGAGTGAGATGGGACCCTAAAAGTACTGTAGTCTTTCCCCAGGGCACAAGACGCTGGGTCAAAATCAAAAGGGTGTAGTAAAACGAGTGTAGCATTTCTATTTGGGGGAGAAGTACACCAGAATTAAACTCAGTGTCAAAGACAAGGTTCAAGATTTTCTAGCACCCAGTCAGAAGCCTGCATGGCAAAGCTGACAGTTTTCTTCCTACCCAAACACATCCTGGCTCTGCTACAGCTCCTGCCTTCAGGTAAAGACCTCTAATCTCAGGAAAACTGACAAAATCTTTTCTTAAGAAAACAGATTACAGCTCTGTTTAGTCACTGATGCTTCAGGCAATGCTGCTTGGTTAGCTGTTTAACAGGTAACTCATAATAAAGATCCTCATGCAACCCACCCCCAATAAATAGAAGAGAAACTTTGCAAGGACTCGGTTTGATAATCACTGTGCAACAGTTAAAGTTTGCTAATTGGAGAGACAAGGCCCACTGGCAGTCAAGGGAACCATGACCAACTTAGAAACCTAGAAAGTTGATCCCAACGACTGTCTTAGCTGTCTTAAGTCTAAAGCAAAACTTGACACAGGAAGGTGGTGTAGAAAATTGTGGCCAAGGGATCCTCCATCAGGTACCCTCTGGAAATGAAATAAAAGCTGCTCTTTAGCTACTTTATAAACATGACACCATGCATGCTATCGCTGGCATTCTGGTGAGTGAAGGTAAGCCAGCAGGCAAGCAAATTATTCTTTGTGATGGGTAGCCCAGTCAAAGTTCTACGACAGACCTGTCTGAGGATAAGCAGACACACTGACTCCATCTTGCACGGTTTGATTGGCTTTTACAAGGACAGTTCTCATTCACTGACACAAAAGAGCAGGGAAAAGGACAGTTCTATTCAAAGCATTCCAGCAAAAGACCTCTTTGTCTATCCAAGAAAGACCCAAACCCCCAAAAACACCAAACTTTGGAGGAAATCTATCTGTCCAAGCACCAGAAATCTTGAGCTGTGGTTGAGAAGACACAAAAAGTCCCAAAACAACGAACTACCCTTTGTGCTGCCCCTAGGCATGTATGTCTCTAGTCTTCAAAACATATCCTAAAATGGTTTAAAGTAATGAATCGGGGTCACAGATTAGCCAATAATGGTATTTAACCTCTCCATCCAGCTTTTGGGGATGACAGCAGATAGACTCAGGTGTCTGGCTGATGGAGAACCGATTTGTGTTGTAATTCTTAGCCTCTGTGATCAGCTAGGGTGAAAGGTTCATTGACACAGTAGAGACATAAGCCAGGCAGCAGACTTGTTTGACTTGCACATCATTTGTACAGCTCAGCCAAGTGCTTTAGTGAGACCTGGAATTAATCTGTTCATTTTCAAGGAAGAATCAACTTTGGATGTTGAACCTCATGACTGAAAGAAATACCCCAGGAGCAGAGTGGGGAGGAGCTGGTAGACACAATAGACAGGTACCTTGAAATACAATTCTGCCTTCCTCAAGTAGTAGCAAAGAGAGTTTTACAGCACATTTACCTCATCATTGCCTCACTGTTTAAAGTGACAAGAAACATGCTCAAGGAAAAGCAAACTTGGGAGAATTCCTAATTGACTCTCCAGCTCCAATTGTGCCATTTTTTAGTAAAAAGTATGTTTTCTCTCTGTTTTTTGTTGGATGTGCCCCTTCACTATCTGAGACATCCTATCCATCCTAAATGGCAAGGACCAGCTGCATGATTAACTCACAAGCATCCTTAGAAACATCCTGCCTGATCTAACTGCTCAGCTCCAGTCTGCAGCCAGTGAAGTGACAGGAGCACGGTGCTACCAGCCCAGCTCCTGCTGCTGCCCTACCCCATTTCACCCAAGACATCTATGGGCACAGCAAAGGGAGAGGTGATCCTGGTCCTTCACAGAGCTCCCATTCAAATGGCAGTGAGGGGGAACGCAAGCTCTTTCTTCTCTCTCTTTCTGTGTTGCACTGTATTGCTGGTGAGGTCACATCACGAAATCAGACCAAAGGAGCAGAGGGAGGCCCTTTTTCCTTGCCTTTCCCAGCATTTCCGGCAGCAGCCTGTACACCTCTCCTCATATCCTGCATTTGCCTTCTTCTGGGAGCAAAGGGAAACCTCAAAGCAGATGGGATTTAACTTACTTACATTCTCTATAGCTAACTCAGACTTTATTAAACCCAGCTGTCATCCCAGACCTCTTCAAATGGGGTTAGCTCACTCCTTACCTTGCTTCTGTAGCTCCAGAAATCCAGGCTTAGCCATCATTTTGAGAAGAACAAAAAAAAACAGGAGTGAATTTTTCAGAAGCACCAAAGCCATGGTTTAACAAGTCTGTAAGGCAGCCCTGACCAAATACTTCTTGTTCCTCAGCTCTTCATGTCTTTAATAGGTTAGTGTAGTCCAGCCTAGATCAAGACTACAGTCCATCAGATAACAGCGCAGATGTAAAATACACTAGAATAGGGCAGGATACTCACAACTGACTAACCCTTACACCAAACACTTTTCCTGCATTTGCTCAAACCCAGGAGCACCCTGTCATGCCCTCATAAGGTTGCATCTCTCCTAACATCAACAAGAGAAGAACCAACACCATTTAAACATGTTTTTATTGATCATAACCACCTTTCTTAGCTCAGATTTAAGATTATCTCCTCTGAAAAGAGCTACCAAACAAGGCAAACCTTCCACACCAGAATAATCTAACCCGTTCTGCATTAAAATAAGGCTGCCTGAGACCTATTTCTATGACAGCACAACAATAGAAATCACGTTTGCTGCTTTTCTTCTGAATACGCTTACTTTATCCCATACTTTCAAAGTGCGAGCTGTATGACAGCATCGTGCAAATGCTCCTCCAAGGCTTCATTTCCAGGATGGCAGTTAGTTTAATGCACAGCCTTGGCAAAGAACAGACACTTCATTTTCTTCCACTATCGGTATCAATAATTTAATAATTCCCATGGTCTCAACATAATTATGAGAGAGCAGAAAAGTTTTATTGCTGTGTACAGGAGTAAATTCAACTTTGTGATGATCCCAAAGAAACAACAGTTGCTGACTATAATAAGGAAAGCACAGAAACACCCAACTGGAGTGAGGATCCAACCAAGAAAAGAGAGAGTTCCTGCTGTACATCACTGCTTTCATCTGCCATCTCCAGAACAGCCTGGATATCGTGAGTGTGCAGTTAGATCTCTCTCATCCAAAGCAATTTTTGGGCCAAATATTTGCATCATTAGAGTTTTTTACTACCATTGTTTTTGTTTTAAATTGCATTTATTCTGGACAAGGGAGTGCCTCTTACGAGGCTGAACTCTACCCCAGAGAACAGAGAGGACTCAGAACACACAGAGGTTTCAAATTCCAAGTATTCCATTCTTTAGAAGCTTTTCACAGACACCTTATACAATGAGGATTAGAAATGCTCATATAACAGCCAGAGCTTTAGTCTCCCAAAATGATCATGCTGGAGATTGCTCATTACAGTTAGGAAGTGATTCCACTTTGTGAAGCCAATAAAAGATCCTCCATGTCATGAATTCCAGTTAATTATAGCCAAATCCAGCCCATGTCCCTCTACTGTACTTTTCCACAACCTCAGTGTGGTAACTGCTATGCAGAAAAGAGTTTATCTCACTACCTGTTGCTAAATAAAAATATAACAAATTTAAAAAGAGTGTTGTGGTGGGAAACTCAGACCTCAACACATCAAGCATCTTGAATTTCAGCTTGGCTTTCGCCCAGGGTGCAGCAGCACTTATGGACTTCACACATATTTCTCAGATAACGTTAGGACTCCTCTTGTTCTAGTCTTTTTTTTCCCTTCTGTCTACGTTACTCGTGTCTGTTCCCAGTTTGCTGCGTAATGAAGTGACACAGGGCTTAGGAACGTCCCCTGGAACAAAGCACCAGCCCCCACCGCCTACTGCAATGAGGAGACTCATGGCTCTGACTTCATGGCACCCGGGACTAACAACCACAGAGCTACTGCAGCAGCTCTGGCAAGAATAAAAAAGCAACCAGACTCTATACGTCCGCCCAGTCCTGACGGGGAAGTGAGTGAGGACAGATTTTCCATTCTATAGCCAGAGGCCCATCTTACGGGAAATTTGTGTCAGTAAAAGCAAAAAGTTACTGGAATGTTGCCTTCCTGAGCTTGATGGGGGTTTTTTTTATTATTATTAAATTCAGAGAAACAGGTGTGAAAAATTCATCTCTTTCCCCATGGGGCTTGTTGGGATGTTGAGGACGGCATGGATTGCGGGAGATGCAGCAGAGCTTCTGTCTGGCAGTGGTACCTGCAGACAGATACCTGTTTCTCATTAGCTGCCTGCCAGCCCCTAGGCAAGCCAGGAGGAAAGCGTTTTTACAATAACAGTGATTTTGTCTGCTGAAACAAGCTGTGAAATAACTTCTTTTGCATTCAGTGTATCGTATAAGGTAGCTGGGGAAGGGAGCTGGAGCATCTCAGCTCTTTGTGGGCAACCACAATGTGAATCCTCTGTAGGCAGAAGATGCTCAGCCCCCACTGAGGGACTAACCATGATATGAGCCCCTGTTAACACACTGCCTGCTTTTCCTTCAGGTGAAGCAGCACAGAAAGTCTTCGTGGAGTGAGAAAACATCTTTCCTGGCTGTGCCACCTCCCCACCCATGTTTCCAGCTCTCTAGCACTCAAGACAAGGCTCAATTAACTCTGCTGCTGGTGCAGAACCCTGTGCTAACAATGTGAATGCAACATAGCACTGGAACAGGCTGCCCAGAGAGGTTGTGGAGACTCCTGCTCTGGTCACACATCCAAAACCTGCTTGGATGCAGCCCTGTGTGACCTGTCCTAGGGGACCCTGCTCTGACAGGAGGTTGGACTGGATGACCATTTGAGGTCTCTTCCAACCCCTAACATTCTGTGATTTGGTGACTCATTTAATCAGTCACATTCAGGTGGCTTAATAGGCATTTCTAACCAGTCAAGAGGTTGAACTGGTGTAAACAAGTATATGTCCTCCTTAGTGAAGGTGTCACAGTCCTACAGTAGTGGAAAGCATTAAGGTGAGAAGCTTCTGTGAAGGAAGCCAGATAATGACAGCAATAGAAGTAGGGAGAAATGCCCTTTTCTTCTTGTGGGGCTCTCTGTTATGAGCTGCATATGTTTACAGACACATTACAATTCAGGAAGGATAGTGCAATTGATTTTCCTCCTTTCAGCAGCTGTCTCAGACAGCAGAGACACAGATACAGGGGGTCTCAGATCCAGGAAAAAGTAGAAAAAAATGTACAGAGAGAAAAACAAGCAATGCAGCAGTAAAACAGTTTGCATCTGTGAGCTAATGGACACTGGGGGAAGTTATTAAGATTTAATCTTGGAAGTGACTCCTGGCACCTGTGCCTGCTCCAGCCCAGTGGTACAGATGAATAAACCAACCCTCAGTAAAAGAGGAAAAATTTATATTACATTTTTTACATCTACTGACAGACAAAAGCCAACAGCCCAGTAACGAGGGCAAGGAACAGACAAAATGTTCTGAATTCTCTAACTGAATTAATTTCCTTTCCAGGAGCTGACTGCAAAGGATACCATTGATATAAGGACGGTACTGAGGGGAACAACAGATGCCTTTCAGGTTTTCCCTTCTGAAAGCAGTCCAGGGATTTCATACTTATCATACTGTGCATGAAACACCAAAGCACAACTCAACAAAAATCCTGGTGCCTTAATGATCCAGAGGGCTGTAAGTTATAGATTTGCTGGCAGAGGCCTGAGAGCATGGGGCAAAGTGTTTCCTGGGGTCAAATCCAGCCACTCTGCAGCCAGGTAACCAGTAGCAGCCACACAGCACTCTGTTCCCTCCTTCCACCACCAACTGAGGCCTGGCCTGTGCCCACAGGCTGGCTGAAAGGTTCAGCACAGGACACTGCTGGTTCAGGCATGTACACACACACTGGCGAGGCTGGAAAAGACATCTGAGCTCATCAAGTTCAACCTGACATCACCACATCAGCCAGACCATAGCACCAAGTGCCATGTCTAGGTTGCCCTTAAACACCTCCAGGGATGGGGACTGCCCTGAGCAGTCCATTCCAGTGTCTGACCACCCTTTTGGTGAGGAAGTGCTTCCTAACATCCAACCTAACCCTCCCCTGCCTGCTTTTACTTTCCATGGAGACATCTGCCTTTCCTGTCTCTCTGATGGCCCCTCAGCCAAGGCAGGAATGCGTAAGATGCACTTATCACAAAAGGAATTTTCCATCCAGGTTCCGGACTATCTGACAGGCAGAACTTCTCTCAAGGCAGCACTGAAAATGAGCTATTCCATAATTAACCATGCCATAGACAACTTACTGAGCTGCCTGGACTGCTGTCTAGCTCTGCTCTGGCAATTCCCATTTTCCTACAGACTCTAATGGAGTTGCTCATGTATCACGTATCTTTTATTTCATTTTATACTTTTCTAGCCACAAAATTAAATCTCTTACCTCATTAAAGAAGAATCTGATGAAAGTCAGTGCAAGCTGATAGATTCACCGCAGGCTGACCTCCAGGCTGCTGTGGATTTAATGGGGGACCCTACAAAAAAGTCAGTGTTTTCAGTAGGCAGGAAGAGGTCGGCAGGAAGGACAGCACTGAGAGCAAGTTCTGCTCTTAAAGAGGTGTAAATCCAAAATAGCTTCCCTGAAAAAAAAATACATTACTTCAGGCTTTGATTACTGTAAATGAGCTTTCCTCCTAAATGACGGGTCAAATGTTTGATGTTCTAGACCGGAGGGGAGGAAGCGGTTAATGTTTCACTGTGCCATAAAAAGCCAACTGTGTCAATAGACTATTCCACCTGGAGAAAGAAAGTTTCTAAATGCGGTCAAATCTGACATCAGAATTGCAGAGGTGCAGCCCCCTATATAGTATCAGGAAACACGAGGCGAGACGTAATACGTCAATGGAATATTTTTCTATCTGGAGAATATGAATAATGTGATGGTTGACAATGTGGCTCAGGGACCCTCAAAACTCCGGGAGTACCAATCTCAGATTCCTTTGCAGGTTAAGAGATCAGTTTGGAGAAAACATCAACAATCTGGAGGCTCCCACAACGCGTTTTCCAAATGCCCCTGTCAAGTCAGCCTGGAAACTAGGCTGAGCACAGCATGAGAGCCGGCTCTCCTCAGAGAGCCCAGGGACTCGCTAGGCATGCTTTGGATGGCTTCCTTTGCTTGCTAAATGCAAGTGGTACAGGAGGTTTTCAGGACTTAATAAAAATGGTTATAGCTTGTTTAGTTTTCCAAAAGGTTGGCTGATGGTAGTTCCTGGTCACAGACTCAACCTGATGTCAGTTCTAACAACTGGGCAAACCCAACGATTGCCATTCTCCTGCCCAGGTGGTCAGAGGATGTGACATGACCACCTATGCCATGGATGTCTGAGATCAGGTACAATCACCCACTTGAAAGGTGGTTGGCTTCTACAATGTATTTCAAGTCCTGGCTAATCATGAAGTATTGCATTGTCAGTTAGCTAGCCGTCCTCCTCACCAGATCATGACAAGGATGATGTCTACAGAAGCAGTGCTTACTGGGAACAAGGCCTCCATTCAAAATAGCAATTATGAGGGAAGGAGGCCTTAGAAATCAACTCAGTGTTTCTCTCATCCTTAGGACCCAGTCAGCACACTCAGCAGCCCCTGGAGCCATATGCCCAGGACAAGCCTGTCCAGCACACACACCTGACACTACAGAGCTGCCAAATCTCTTTGGAAAAACTCCCTACCTCATTCATTTTACCTTGTTGCATAGTCAGAATCCTGTCATCCCTCACACCTGTGGTGGAAGCGACAGGTAGAGGAGCAGACCCCCAGCACCTTCTGTTCCACCAGCCAGACACCTCAAAGCCATCTGTTTCCTCATTCAACCTGAGTTCAGGCTCCAGGGGAAGAGCTCGTAGAGTTATTTTCTCTTGCTTCATCCACCATCCCTGAATCACATCCAGCTGGTGCAAACAGCTGCAGCCCCTTGAGTAACTCCTTTAGAAAACATCTAACAGGATTTTATATGTAGACAAGCCACAGTTTAAAATCTGTGAAGGCAGCTTATGCCAACCAGCTCTGGAGGAGATGGCAAAGGAAGCAGTGAACAGGAAGGCAGAGAAAATCAATCCCATACAGATTATTTGGTAACAGGTTGCTTCACAACATAGATGTCACTAAAAGTGTTGCAGAATTCCAGGTAAGTTTTGAAGGCCTCTGAGCATCACTCTCTCCCTCTTAAAAGAATCAGGGTGTTGATACACAGATAGCTGAGCCAAGGTTCAACTGCTGCCGTACCAGTGACCTGCAGAACAGGCACACCCAGAGGCATTAGATAGCTGTCTGGCTCTTTCAGACTGAAAGAGAAAAAAAAAGAATAAAATAGAATTATCAGGAGCTCCTACAAGATTGACTCTTTTCTAGAGTGAATTTTGACCTGAATTCCCCCTTTTCTGAAGGGTTCAGATATTGCAGCTCTGTGTGGGTCAAACAGAACAGCTCTGATCACAAACAGCCCCGTCTGAGTTTCCTCAGCAAGAGGACTGGGGATTTTCCATTACCCTCAGTCATTCCTCACTGGCTGTAGTGACTTCCCTCCAGCTACTGAGCACTTTCAAATGCACTTTAAGCACAAATGCTGAGCTGAGAACACCTAATAAATGCGTGTTTTTTGGAAAGCTGTGCACAGGTTTGCAAAACACCCCGTTTTATATCAGTTGAGAGAAGGCTGTAAATAATGGAGTAGCTTAATTTTGCTAAGAACTTCAGCAAATGTTTCCACAGCAAAGATTGGGAAACATATTGACAGATACTCAGACAGAGACACTGCTCTCTACAACTACTTGAAGGAGATTGGAGTGTGGTGGGTGTTGGCCTCTTCCCCTGAAGGACTGGCCACAGGACCAGAGGAAATGGGGTCAGGTTGTGTCAGGGGAGGTTCTTCCCAGAAAGAGTGGGGAGGCCTTGGAACAGGCTGCCCAGGGAGGGAGTGGAGGCACTGTCTCTGGGGAGGTTCAACAAATAGGCAGCCAGGGTGTTTCAAGAGATGGGGTAGTGGTTGGGGGTTATAGGGTGGCCGGTTAGACTTGATGATCTTGAAGGTCTTTTCCAATCTGTGATTCTATGATACTAAATTCTTTTGGGATCTGTAACATCAGTTACAGATGGTCAGCCCTGCCCTAGAATAACAGCAATCTTTGTCCTGGCAGTATGATCTCTGCTGAAAAGTCGACTGTTGACACATGAGAACGGATTCTTGGGATGTATCTGCACAGCAAAGCATAGGTGTGATTGGTGCTGTTGCTTGCACCTTAGTGAGATTGTTGGTGGCCATAATAAGGAGGTGGCACTGGGGGACCAGGCTGAAACCGAAGCTAGCTGGAGACTACAGCTGTATAATGAACCATCTCTCCAGCACTAATCTGTCATGTACTTCAATAGTCCCTACTGTTCATGCCACCCAGTTTGAGGTTTACTCAGAAGTTATGCCCACAGACAGTACAAGTGCCTCTTGGTTCCTCTGGCAATCTGAGAATGGAAAGGATAGGTCAATGTGTTTAGTGAGGGCTCATTGCAAAGCAGCTGGAAGAGCCCCCAAGTTATGGAATAAATGATAACCCTAAGCTCTGTAGCTCCAGAGCCTTCACAAACTCCTAACACAAGATAACAGAAACCATTTACATGGTCACCCTTTAACGACTAACTCACCGAAGTTCCAAATGTCCTTGATAAACAAAGCCTTGGCTTCCACTCACACTGTCTGGCTGACACTTACTACAAACCAGCTTCCAGCAAATGATCTTGAACCATCTTCAAAGTTTTCTTGCAATAAGAGTGGGGTGGGGGTGGGAGTGGGAGGTTGGGTATAAAACCTTTAATTATTCTCAGACCTCGTGAGCTCCAAAGTAAGAAAAGTCCAGGAGGTGCTTTACTCAATGACATCAATCGAAACAGCACGAAGCAAAGTGATGTCACCAAAGGCTGTTTCTTGGGATATATTTGGATGAAAAGGAGATGTGGGGGACTGATTTCATTTCATAAGAATCCCAGCTATAAACAGCTTAGCAAATTATTGTGACAGACAGTAAGCCTTTCGTGAGAATGTTTACCACTGAGGTTCACAGGCCAGGATCTGGTCTGTCATCGTGAAACAAAACCAATGAGTAGAGACTTCCAGGAATCACATGCTGCTAACAAAGATGCCATCAAGGCAGGCTGGAAGCTGGAAGATGACTGTAAGAGAGGTGGTGGGAAAGGGGGGAAGGAGGATGACATCCTTTCTTGACTCTCACTCCAAGCATCACTTTTGGAAGCCATAAGACAGCAAGCCAAAGACCTGAACACGTCTGGTTTTGCAGAGGTGTTAGTCAGAAGAGTCTGACAAATGGATCTGTGCCTACAAAACAAGTCCCTAAGGTGTCAGGCTGGAATAGTGCAAGCAAAGATGTTTGATTTGAGCTTTATCTACCTTTAGATTAGTGTGGCAGTATTTTCCTTCAGTAAGATAATCAAAGTATTAGAGAAGTGCAGTGAAGGATGGAAATACTTGTATAGATAGTCTCACAAAGGTGAAAGAACACTATTCCATGATACAGATCTTGTTCTTCCCAGTATAACAACACACAAGGTTGAAACTGAAAAACAGCACTTGTGCATTACTATCCTTCTTTGATTTTTCCTAAATCTTTTCTACTGAAAAGCCACAGTGCGTTGGGTATAGCTACAGACAGGAAACAAAGATCAAGTGGCATAGGTGAGGCTACAGTGTCTGTGACAGAGCCAGAAGCAGCCAGATCTCCTCATACCAAGGATGATGCCTCAGCCATCAACCAAACCCTTCATTGCTTTGCAAGTCTGCAATGGAATGCGTGGCTCCTGGGCAAGGCAGGACTGGAAGGAGACTTTCTTTGGAGTGGACATATCTGGGAAAAAACTATTTCAGCTTTTCAAAAAAGCTAACAACTCTTTCCCAACCTTTAAATTAATGGGTAATTTTTCCTAATGACTCATGGTAACTGTCAGACCCTGAGCTCCCAGACATTGACACATTCTGACTGCTGACTACAACCCACATCACAAAATCTGTTTCATGAGTGTCATACTGGCTCACTGGGACCCCAAGTACAGTGAGTAGAGCTTATAGTTTATTAAAGCCAGCAGGAGACAAACACTGCTGAAACCAAACTACAGCCCTCAACAAAACTTCCTCTATTTCCTCTGACATTTCAGGACATTGATATCAATACAGGAATAACCCATAGCTTGAAATGGGAATCTACATCTCTGCAGAGCTATTTACTTGCCCATCTGGAGCCTCTGAAGGGTATCTAAAATCTGCCAAAGAGCAGAGCCTTATATACATTTCACCAGCTCCAGTTGTGCCCTCAAGAGCTTCAGTCATGTTTGCCCTTCTCATTGTATTAACGCTGAGTAACTGTGCATTCCCTACTGCTGATGCCTGTGTTCGTAAGTATTTACAAGCGTCTGAATGAAATCAGACTTTTTCCAACCACCCATCTACACTTAAGTGTGTCAGAGAGGCTAAACTCCTGCACTGCCAGAAACGGAAACTCGTGAAATATAAAGCAATTGCAGTTCAACTTTGCTCAACTAGATAGAGTTCACTCAGTTTTCATCAGCTGCAGATCTAGTTTTGTAAAAAGATTATGGTTAGGATCTCACAACATCACTTGTTATCTTGGGAATCCGTAAGAAATACAGAGTACCTCGGTTGTCTCCTCTGCTTGCTGTAGTTTCTCATGATTTAATTGAGTAGTCCCTCCTGAACTTCAGAAGCTTCACACACAGCCTTACACAGGCTCCTCATGCTGCTCCCCAAAAGTCTTTGGGGAAGGTTAGTTTCTGGGTCGATAGCGGTAGTCTGATCTCATACATAAGAATAGGGGATGGCCATTCAGACTATTCTTTACCAGCCCAGCTGAATTCACCCCTGGTTATGAACTGTAATGAGTTTCAACCATCTGATGGCTCTCCATCCATTCTCTTCACATGAACTGAGTGGGCTGGTGCTTTCTCCAAAGGCACAGTTCAAGTACAGAACACCAGGAGCACTGAATTTGGCTGCTTGGCCCATGGCTCTGTTTTTTTCCACAATTTGTAGACTGAAGAAACTTTGTGATGTGATGAGGAAGGCTAAAATCCACTCTCATTTCATCTTCCTCTCAGCAAAAGACCCAGGCTTTAGAGCTAAACTTGGATTCTGCCACAGTAGCAGCAGAGCAGCTTGTTTTCTTGCAATATCTATTTGGAGACAAGGAGAGTTTTCCCTTCTTGGTTATGTTCTGTATGTTGGATTTCTAGTAAGACTGGATTGTCTTTTCTTGAATACAGCTATCAGATCTCAACAGACTCACGTCACTGCAAAAGCATATTCATTACTCCTAGCTGCTACTTTGCATTCCTGCACATTGGACACTGCAAATGCCTCTTAATGAAGGTTTTGGCTTTCTGTATTTAACCTCCTGGATCCTAAATGTGAGTGATGATCCAGCTTGTTGGATTCCAAAGTGTGACACAATGTTCTGTTTCACAATATTCAGATAGAGGCGGGAGAAATGAGAGAGCAATCCAGAAAAGCCCAAGTAGTTCACAAAAAGATTAAGAGAAGAGCAGTCAGTGCTGGGATTCACTGCACCAAATAGGAGGTGTTGGGTTGAAGGTTGGGCTTGATAACCTTACTGGTCCTTTCCAACCTTGATGAAAATTAAAATAAAAATAAAAATCTTGAATTGCTGCTTGTCTGCAAGAAGAAAACCTTCACCCTGATACCGGCCACTCCTTTTCATGTGTGTATTGCTTACCTTCCTGCCTGCCTTATCTTGTCTTTCAGATAACACTAATTCTTTGTTATTCCCTGCAGTGATAATGCAGCTTCCTAGGATTTAGATGCAAGGTCCTTCAGGATGTCTGTCCTCTGTCTGCCACAGACAGATTTCATACACTTCACGTTTAGTTGCAGTTCCTTTGTTGTTTCTCCATGTCAACTCCAGTGAGAAAATGTTAGATATTTAAAGATGATTAAAGTTCAGAAGGATGAGGAAAGACAGTCTTACAATGAATGTCCTCATCAACCCCAAGACACAGACATTACATTTAATATTCTTTGTGCCTGAGTTTCCTCATTGTAAATCTAGTGATACCTACAAATCTTTTATTCCTTCCAGCTTCACAGGGCAGGAATTACCTTACTTTCCAGGTCCTCTGCACATAATAGAACATAGAATCATAACATCATCAGGGATCGGAAGGGACCTCGAAAGATCACCCAGTCCAATCCCCTTACCACAGGGTTACCCCTTACACCTCCAACCAGGTCCAGGTGGGTTTAAAACATCTCCAGAAAAGGAGACTCCACAAAGCCCCCAGGCAGCCCCCTGCAGAGCTCCATCAACCATCAACTACATAAACACAAATTTTCCACAGCCCTGGGATGCAGTGGCATATCCACTTATATTAAAGGCAGGATACTGCTGCCTGAACGTGCCACTGCAGCACATCCCCATAGCTGGCATGTAGGACCAGCTCTGAAGTGTCCAGCTACTGTGTGAGAAGTATTTCTGAAACATCCTGAGATGGATTTAAAAGGAGAGGAGGAGGAGGGAGCTGACTGATTGTCCTGTCACAGCTTCTCCGTCACTTTCCTATCCCTATTTGGAGGGAATGGGAGATTTCCAGTATCTGCATGCAGGAGAGGCTGTAGGTCTGAAACCCACGTCAGCAATTTGCTCTCTCACCCACTTTCCCTCCAGACAAACCCTGCCTGGTGGGAACTGCATTGTCCTAGGACCTGCTGAGTTTGTTATTTGCACTGCAGTGTTTAAACTGCTGCAAGGGAACCCAGGGGATGTTAAGCAGAGCTGCTCCTTCCCTGTCAAAATGTGTAAACATGAACAAATATAGGGTCTGTCTGGAGATCATCAAAGTGAGGTAACACTTAGCCCAGCACAACACCCCATAGCTGTGGGGGGACTAAAGTGTGAAAGACTTCTTGTTTTACAGAGCTGAGACGCAGCCCGGGGTTACAGAATGCGTTGGCTTTGTTTCCACACCCTGACCCAAGCCCTTCTTCTTCTGGCTGCCTGAAGCCAGATTGATTCAACCTTCTGTTTGTTTTAAAGTGTCCTTCTGTCCCTCTTTTCTTGAAACGTCACCCACTTTGAGTGCCAGATGCTGCTAACACAGTGCTATTGGCTAGATGTGTATTCAGGCTTCGTGGAGAACGAAGGAATCATTTCTTTACTGTCACAGCCCTGATACAGTACACAGAGCAGAGACAAATGGAGTGGACACACAATTCTCCCAAGCTGTGTGGGTACCCACACAGAAACATCTGCTGCTGTCTCAGCCACAGTCACTCCGGTCTCCAAACACGCTGCCACTAAGTCTTTCCAAAGTCTCATAGCCCTGCTGGGAGTTGCACAAAGAGACATGAATTTGTGAGGCAGATTTTAATCTCTACTCATGTGAGTAACCTGATTTAACAAGTCAGGTGTTTCTAGGCTCTTTCTGTGAGGAAGGTGTACAAGAAAAAAATCTCTGCTTGGATTTATACTTTATAAGAATATGTGATCCCATGGGCCAAGTACAGTGCAAATGCATTTTTATGTGGGGCCAGATCTCTACTCTGATGCAGCACAGCTGATTCTGGTGAGGTCATGCTGAGTAACAAGCTGCCCTTCTCTCATTAGGTCACCGTTTTGATTTGCCCTTGCTATTTTAAAAGACCTGCCTGGTGTTTCCCATGCCAGACATGACCTCCAGGCTGCCTTTCTCTGTGTTGACACACTATTCTCAAACTGAAAGTCCTTAAGAAATATGTGTAAGGACATTATGCACCATTCTTGATCAGCTTTCCCTTCACCCAGCTCTGGTTCGAAACAGTGCCGCTCAGTGATTCAGCTGCAAAAATCACCCAGAAGACTGTAGGGTGTTGTTATCGAGAGAAAACCCGAATCCACGCACCACATCTTTCCTCCAGATGGGGAATTTCCTCTCTACAATGCTCTCTTTAATGTCTCGATTAGCAGCCACTTTATAAGAGAAAGGTGAAGCTGCTTTCCTTTAATCCTCTCTAGAAACAGTATTTCTTTACCCACTGATGGAGGACCACTGCGTCTAGCAGGAATACACAGAATCCTAGAATGGCCAGGGTTGGAAGGGACCTTAAAGATCACCTAATTCCAATGCCCCTGAACAAACAGAGACACCTTCACTAGATCAGGTTACTCAGGACCCCACCCAACCTGGCCTTGAACTTTTCCAGGGATGGGGCAGCCACAACCTCATTGGGCAACCTGTTCCAGGGCCTCAGCCCCCTCACAGGAAAGAATTGTTTCCTAATGTCCAAACGAAATCTCCCCTCTTCAAGTCTGTAACCTGGATATCAGTAATATATTTATTTCTCTGCAGAAGTCTAGACCCCTCTCTGGCAGAAGCCTTGGGCTCTCTGCAAATCACAGAGGTCCTCACTGAGCAGGATGGATGCAGCAATCACTTTGAGAAAGTTTTTCAAAGCCCTGTTAGAGGAACTGGATCTCCTCCCACTTCAGCCTTGCAACACAATAAAATAAATGTTTTCTTTCCTGCTTTCTCTTCCAGGAGCAAAGAGTGTTTTCATCAGGACATGTTGATCGAGGATCTTCTCCCACCTTTTGTGTGTTTTTCACTGGAGAACTGCAGACCACAAAAATAAACTCCCAGAGTGACAGCTAATGATCTGGAACTGTATGAGGACAAAGCCCACTTGCCTACCTAACTGCAGCACTTCCTTCTACATCCACTGCCAGCTGTCCCCTCCACAGGGCTTGCATTCATGAAAATATGGAATCATGGAATTGTTCAAGTTGGAAAAGACCTTCAAGATCAGATCACCGAGTTCAAACATTAACTCACCTGTCCCAAGGCCACAGCTGCTGTCAGAGAGTGGCTATTGAATAAAAAGCTGTAGGGGGATGGTTTGTCTATTCAGTAGATTCTCTGTGTAGGAGAATGTATGTGAGAAAGTTCTGCTGAGGACTAGGGTAAGCTGATTATCCTATTGTTTCACCTCATTACCTTTGGCCAGGCTCTGAGGTTAGAGCAAACAAAGGATTTGGATGCTCACAGCCTAAGCAGAGGCCCTGCTTCAGGTGTCTGTCCACCCCACATCAAAGCTGTAAAGTCCCATTTTGCCACAGGAAATGCCAAAGGAGGTTAAAACAGTTTGAAAAAGTAATTCCAGAGGATTTCCTTATCTAGTTAAAGCAGACTTCTGTGTGCAGACTATTGGCAAAGCTACAGGAATGGGGTAGGGACCTCAAATATACTGCTCAGGTGAAAGACAGAATCAAGGAGTTTAACACAGAGACCTGAGACTCAGAGTATATCCTGCATGTGAAAAGAGAGAAAAAACTTCTTTTCATGTTTATGACCTTTCAGACCAGCGCTTTAAGATGCACCCATGCCTCTGCCAGGTCCTTGTGAAAAAATACTCAGATTGAAATCCTGAATCATAGAATTGTTTTTGTTGGAAGAAACCTCCAAGATAATCAAGTCCAACCATCTGCCCAATGCCACCCTGCCCACAAAAAGCCAAACTGGTACCAGAAAATGCACAGCTAGGTAAGAACACAAACCCAGTACACTTACAGCATCTGCTAAGGGAAACAATCCTCCCCCTCATGCATCATAGAATTCATCTGACTGATTAGGAGAGTGGGTGACTTGTAAGAGACCATAAAGAATCTCACTGCAAAAGGGTGAGATAGAGTGCAAAGAGATTTGGAGAGGTGATAAGTTACAGGTGGAAATGCCTCTGATACCTCAAACCCTGCCATGTGACCTGTTGAGTCTGAGGTATGCACCTGTATTTGCCCTTACCCAAAAACCCACTGCAATCTAAACTCTTCAAGTTCTTGGACATCAAATGCATTTTCAAGTTCAGCATACTTAAGAGTTTTGCTGAATCAGGGCCTACACCATGCAGTCTAGCAGATCTGCAAGTGTAACCCCTACTCATAAACCATCTAAAATTATTGGTGACAAAGGACAAATATTAGTCAACCCTGCACTTGTGTAAGTTTTCACCTCTCTTAATGCACAAGTCATCTTCAAAGAAGAGTAGTCACTCTTTCTCATCATCACCCCATGCCTGTGAAATCTCTAACATCCTATAAAGATGAGCATTTGGGTCTTCTCACTATTTCTGCAGTTTAAAATACGCTGATGTTATAAAAACAAACCTCTTGGCTTGCACAGGATGAGACTAAACAGCACTGTATGAACAGAAGAGAAGATTTGCACTTGTTCTAATGCCCACTAGACTTGCTTGCCCTGGAGGGAGAGCAAATGAAACTCACGGCTTAAAGCTGCTTCTTCTCCACCAGTAGGCACAGAAATTGGGCTCTTCTGCTCTGCCTTGTGCTGGGTTCATGGACATGTACAGTTCTACTGACACATGGACTTTTATCCCTCAAACATCTGATCAGAATCTGACAATACGTTCAAGTTAAAGGCACCCGTGGAGCACAAGGGGAGAGACATGCCAGCAGGCAGGTTAGATGCTTAAATCCATGAATCTGTAGGTTGTATAAGCCTCATTTCCCTAGGAAAACATGCTCTAGATAGCTCATAAAAAAGTCAGGGCAGATTGCAGTCTTTATCTTTTGCTTGTTTCCATCTCAGCTGATCTCTTTCAGAGTTAAATCAAGCTGTACTACCTTAGTCTTTGCCTAATAATGGGATTTTAAGCTTTATCTGAAACAAGGCATTATCCAGAAGTGCCATGGGAAAGTGTGATACCATGGAATCAAAACTACCTTTAACCTCTTGAACAATACCTGAACCTTCAGAAAACCCCTCTAGTCAGAGCTGCTCAGCTAGGTCTGCAAGAAAGATCGCATTTATCACCACAGCGACACATGAGTGCCAGGGAGAGAAGTGGATACTGAACTCTGCTGCAGTGAGTTTGGGTGTAGGATGCTACCTGTATTGAGCAAAGGAAGAGACTGGGGCCTCTGGCATTGTGGAAGAATTGTTCACAAAAGCTGCAGTGAAATGCTTAGCTTTTCCTCTCGCACAGAAATGTCTGTGCTGTGCAAGCTGTTCATGTACACGTGAACAAACTGCATGTCACGTTCACCCACAAGCCATGCTGACAGTTCACAAACCTCAACACTAAACCCAAACTAATAGATCCTTCTCAGCACCACCACGACTTTCAAAACCATTTATCAGAGATACAGAGCTTGGGCTCATCTGCCAGCTTACAGCTCAGGCTGTACGAGCACGTGACTGTCCAACCCCTGCCTGTGTAGCCAGCGTAAGACTCACCTTGATCCAGAGTGGAGGCAGTTGAGGTGACACTGTGTGAAGGCGCTCAGAAGAATGTCCATAGAAGGATTTACTGCAAAAAGTACCAAGAGAATGAACTTTAATGTCAGTAGTTATCTCCAGAGAGGCAACTCCTGAGCTAGTTTGTTCTCTGCTCTGCCCCAGTAACACATTCCCTTTTCCCTGTGCTGGCTCTGCAGCTCTAGACGAGGTCACGCTGCAAAATGACTTTCAGTAAATCCTTTTGAAGGCAAAAAACTCCAGCTACGCTAATTTTGATTTTTTGAATTTTTTTCCCCTCCACAGCGAATTCCACCCCCCTGGAGATCCATGACCTAATTCAGTCTCAAAGAATCCGGTAGCAGCAGACGGGAAAACCAATGCACACTCTGGAATTATGGCAGTGTGTCTGTGCACAGGACTTAAGCCATTTCATCCTTGCGATGTTATTGTTGCTCCCGACAGCTCCCTGCGTGTGGTTTGTGGCACGCGGCAGTGACACGGGGCGTGATTGTTGGAAATGTTGTAGCAACAACTCCACAAATTCCTGTTAAGAGAGATCAAGGCAACGTGACATTTGCAGAGAGAGGGATTAAGTTGCTTTTGTGAGATGCTCCAGAAGGCTTAGGAGCTCTTGACAATTGTTTGGAAGAGAGAGATTCTTTTTTTTCTCCCTCGGAACAGATTCTTCAGGAATAGAGTGTGTTATCTGCTGGGACAGAAAACAGGCAGGCAGAAACGTTGCTGACACTACTGAATTCACGACGAGGAAGGAGGCAGTAATGGGAAGCAGACACAAATATTTTGTAATTCAGGAGGCTAATCCAGACCAACAAAGTGGGTGCATTTGGCTGGAAAGGAAGCGGGAGCATCTCCCGAAAGCATTCTGCTGATTTGACTTCATGTTGCTCCTGGAACTCATGAAATCTTCAGTGGTTGGGACAACAGCTGGGCCTCCAGATGCTGAGCTGACTGTGCTTGAGGACAGGACACAGAGCTGGTTCTTTGCAGCCCCTCTATCAAGTTCAGTGTTTCAGGTGACTGTATAGCACAATCCATTTCTTGACTTAGGAGACAGAACAGACTGAGCTAAAAGCTGTTGATGCATATTTTAGGAATCCCTTCCCTGCACTACCCACTTGCCTGACAGCTTCCAAGAACACAGACTCACAACTTTCCTTATGAAACAAAACAACTTCTTCATGATGAGGATGCTGAGACACTGGAATGAGTTGCCCAGGGAGGTTGTGGCTGCTCCCTCCCTGGAAGTGTTCAAAGCCAGATTAGCTGGGGCCTTGAACACCCTGGTCTAGTGGGGAGTGTCCCTGCTCATGGCAGAGGTGTTGGAACTAGATGATCTTGAAGGTCCCTTCCAACCTGAACCATTCTATGAATCTAAGAATCTATGAACTAACTGCCTTCACTGGAGATGTGAGACACTGTAAAAATAAGGTCCACATATTTTGAAGTAGAAGTTTGGGCACCTCAAACAGCTTTAAAAGCCTCCTTAACTTTGTCCTCATTGACAGTTATGCGAGTAACACTCCCCTGATGGAAAAAGCCAGGGAAGGCTTTTTACAAGAGTTTGTTGTGATAGGATGGAGGGAAAATGGCTTTACGCCAGAGGGGAGATTTAGATTAGATATTAGGAGGTAATTCCTCCCTGTTGAGGGTGCTGAGGCACTGGAACAGGCTGCCCAGGGAGGTTGTGGCTGCTCCATCCCTGGAAGTGTTCAAGACCAGGTTGGATGGGGCTCTGGGCAATCTGCCCACAGCAGGAGTTTGGGACCAGGTGATCTTTAAGGTTCCTTCGATCCCAAACCAGTCTGTGATTCTATGATATCTAACAACCTGTTTCTTAGTTCATATACTGGAAAGGGCTCTTCTTACCCTCCTTGTCACCTTTCCATTGCTGGGGAACAAGTCATCTAAAGCCAGTTCATAGAAAAGAATCAGTCACCAAGCAAAGGTGCCCACAGAGTATGTTCTTTAGGCTAAACACTAAGTGAAGTAGATGGAAATATTTAAAATAAAAGTTGTGGACAATCCTATCAAATGAAATAGTTGCTTAAGGATTTATCCACTCTTGATATCATCAGCACACACAACCCCCCATGGGAAATGCACCCCAATTGGAGCTGCTGAAAGAAAATGAGCACAAGCCTGACAGATTAAACACCAGTGAAAAACACTCTTCCACCTTGGGTCATTTTTTTTCACAGATCCAGCTGATAAACTGGATCTGCTGAGGATGTAGCTATTGACTCCAGTGATGTTTTACAGCCTCAGTCTCAAAGGTGTGGCCTGGTGTCCTCACCACTGCAGAGATGTGAAAGATTGAAGAGGAAAAATGTGCTCTTTGGAGTACTAGCCGGTTATTATCTTAATGATTGCTGAAGAAAGGCTAAGAGGAATCACTAAGCTGGCAGAAAATAGTTATCAAACTGGGCCAGTCCATGCTGACTTTTCTACCTCCTTCCTCCTTTTCCCACCTGACTCCCCAGTTAAAACCTGAAAGCTCTCCCTAGAATTTTGTGTAAATCAGGCATACCTTGTATAATGATTAATTAAGGATTAACGTAGTTTATATAAAGATTCTGGTACTAAGAATATAACAATAAAATCATGAAGCAATAAACAGCACTTGAACTACCAGCATGATGAATTCCCTAGTGGATTTGAAGCGAAATGTGTCACAGCCTTCTTAGTCAAAACACAGTGACAGAGTGAGGCAGAGAAGCAGCACTGTGCCTCTAAATTACATTACCTGAAGGTTTCAGCAAGATTATTTCACCTGATAATTCCAACAGTTTCTGAATGTACAAGTTCTGGTCTATCCCTGATTTCTCTGTTACATGTTTGCATAGATCATCCAGACAAAACAGACTTCCACAGAAATTATATGGGGTAGCACTGAGGTACCACCCAGCCTTGCAGAGTTATCTGCAGTTTTCAAGTTTAGCCCTGTATTTAGCGAAGTCCCTAAGTACCATGAAACAATCTATGAACACTACCGAAAAGATCTTCCTGTTGAACTGTTTTTCCCCCTTCATAGCAAGGAACCTTGTGAGAAAGCACGTCCGAGAGGTCTGTGCCAGACCACCTACTGACCTGTATAACACATGCCAGGAGCTGCAGGATGCCAAGTGGGCCAGTGGGTTTCTCTGCCCGGATAGACTGTTGGTGTCCCAGCAAGGGCAACAAGTTCAGCCCCGACACAAAGGACCATTTCATTTCTCCTGCTTTCCTGTTCCACGTTTGTGTCTGCCTCGTAGTCTCTGCTGTGAAAAGAGAATGATTAATTGGGCACTGGGGAGCTGTCAGTATTATTTTTGTTAACCGATGGATTTTTCTCAACTGGGATGCAAAACACTTCAAGATATTTGGGGTTTTTTCCTTGAAATTGAATGTTCTTAAGCACACGGTTTGCTTTTTGAGTTTGGTTGGGGTTTTTCTGGTTTGTTTTTTGCTTAAAGATTCTTTATCACTATTTGTCCTTAAGAAAGTGCATGAAAAGACGGGGAGCCTTTGCAATGTGTTAATAAGAAAGCTACAGCCAAGCCCAGCTCCCTACTTACAGTATAATCAGAATCAATTCTTTCCACTTCTGCAGTGAAGAAGCAAAGCTAGGTGCCATGGCACAAATTCGAGGAGCAGTAATACAGGGGTAACACACACTGGGCAGCTCAGCCCACCAAGGGGCTGCTGTAGCACTGGAAGAACCAACATGTGGGCAGATGGAACATGGTCTCTCTTACTGGGGACAGGTGGGCACAAGTTTTACTGCAGGAAGGCTGCTCATTACCAAAATGACAGCACTTGGGTCAACCACATTTATCAGTTTTTCCCCACTAAGACCTGCAATAAGAGAGGTGATTCTGTCCCTTTACTCTGCTCTTGTGAGAGGCCACCTCAAATTCCTTGTCCAGGTCTGGTGTCCCCAACATGAGAAGGACATGGAACTGCTGGAGTGAGGCCAGAGGAGGCTACAAAGTTGATCCCAGGGCTGAAGCACTTCTGCAATGACGACAGGCTAAGGGTGCTGGCATTGTTCAGCCTAGGGAAGAGAAGACTCTCAGGGGACCTTAGAGCTGCCTTCCAGTACCTGAAGGGAACCTACAGGAAGGCTGCAGAGGCACTGTTCCCATGAGGATCCAGCGACAGGACAGGGGGAAATGATTTGAAACTGAAGGAGAGGAGGTTCAGACTAGATCTGAGGAAGAAGTTCTTCAGTGCAAGGATGGACAGACTCTGGAATTGATTGCCCAGAGAGGCTGTGGCTGCCCCCTCCCCAGAGGTGTTCAAGACCAGGCTGGATGAGGCTTTGAGCAACCAAGTCTGGTTGAGAGGCATCAATGCCCCTGGCAGGGGGTTAAAGAAGTTGAGCTCTGAGGTCCATTCCAACCTGGGCCAGTCTGTCATTCTATGACTTTCAAGCAGACTCAAGGCCTAAGGTTGTGTTGTGGTGAAAAAACTTCCCTGTGCTCTCTACATCTGACTTATCTCAAAAGCTGCAAGCTCTTCAGGATGGAAACAGATGCTTCTTGTACACAAGGGCTGTGTTTGGAAGTGCCACTGGAATTCATCATCACTACTGGTAACAGAGCCTTTTCAATTGTCACTTTCACCCTAAGCCAGGAACAGACAAGTACAACTAAAGAAGCTCAACAGTGAAGTTCTCCGCCTGCAGAAATCAATGAGAATGTTGTCCTTGACTTCCCTGGAGCCAGGCTTTCATCCAGTGTATTTGTGCTTTAGGTTTCCCATGGTGAATAAATAGAAATTAAAAGTCCTGGCACCAGTGCTATGAGTCAGACAACCAAGTATGAGCAGAATGCATTTCTTCACAAGAATCTGGCTCTTAGGGCATCAGCGTTGAGATACACAGCCATGAGAAACCTACACAACAGGAGTTCTTTAGTGGCAGCAATGACCACCTGTATGTTTTCTTTTGTAGACAAGAAGTCAGCAGTTACCAGTCTCAAAGAAGTTTTGCAGACACAGAGCTGCTGTGGAAGTGCACAGGGCTGTTTGGTGTGCTGGGGTGTGGAAAGAGTATTGTCAAAGCTGCGACAGCCCTTGTCAAAGCTATGGTGTAAACACAACAGCCCGTGAAATGAGATTTTGCTGGTTTATAACCCCCAAGTGGTAATTGGTCTCAGGTGAGAATTTTACCCCATAACCCAGCTGAAAGATTCTGTGCTTCATAGATTCACACTCTGCTTTGCTGAAGCGAGAAGAAAGTTCTTCCATGACCATTTTTGTGATGGTTAATAATGATCATTAATAATAAGCATGTGTTTGTGCATCAGAACTACTGTTCTCACTCACTAACCCTCAGCTCTTTGATGCTATGTTGTAATTTTCCATTAGTGACATCTGACTGGAAAAAAACCCCAAACTAAGTGAGGTTAAGCGATACTAAAAAAACCAACAAACCCACTTAAAATCTTTTATGGGGCTGCTTCATTCCTCTGGTAACTGCCTTTTATAGCTTCTATCTCCTCCCATGCAAAATAGCACCCGTCTGCTTGGTAAGATGGATGAAGGAGAGATACCATTAAAAACAGGTTTAACCAGCATCCAGCAGCTCTAATCATGGGGATTCTCTCTCTTCTCTGTTGTTTTGGGGTTTTTCTTAAATAAATCATGTACTGAGGGTCTGGTTCTTTGCACGATTACAGGTCTGTGATGCATAAGCCTTTTTGCCATGTGTAGCTGAAGATCAGCAGCCATCTGGGAGCCCCAACCCCTTACAGGTGCCACCAGGAAATCCCACGTTCTGCACATGAGGCAACACAATGTGCTGCTTTAAGAGCCCTCAAGGAAGATGAGTCAGAAAACCCACAGCTTTTTCTCCTTTGGGTCCTCCCCACCTCCATCTCCTTTTCCCCCTTCTCTTCAGGGAAGTTGGGTCTGTAGTGCACAGACTTTCCATGTCTGCAGTTGTTCATTTTCCCTTGTTGTGGTTTCACAGGAGCATTCCTGAACCTTGAACTCGTTGATTCTTCCAGATCAGAGCAGGGAAGCCAGTCCAGGCGCCAAGTATTCTCCCTTCAATGTGGACAGACAGAGTTCAGCTGTTTTGCATGTGTAGCCTGGACTCCAGAGAATGGCTGAAGCTAGAAGCAGCTGCTGATACTATCACAGCAGGATGCTAACTGCACATTTTCATGTAAAGACATCATCACTTTAGAGCTCTCTGCTAACTATCCCAGCAGCTGCTTTTCTGGTTTTGTTGACGCAAATACCCCAGAGTGAGATATAGGGTGCCTGTGCCCTTTTCCTTCCTTCAGACTCCTTTTAATGTCCATTTAAACATGTTTACTGCTTTTCTCTTTAATCCAAATGCTGATTGCAAGCAGCTCAGTCAGCTGCATGCAGGACTTTGAGGGAATCATATGTACACACACACGGTTAGGAAAATGTTCCCTGGCCAGCTGGAGGGCTGAACATCCATTGAACAGTGAGGAAGCATATGAGGAAGGCTCAGGGACTGATGATCCACTGACAAGCCATCTTTCTTTCTTTTTGGGTATAACAAATGCTGGGTCCTGCACTTGGGCCACAACAACCCCCTGCAATGCAACAAGAATGGGGAACTGTGGCTGGAAAGTTGGCTGGCAGAAAGGAACCTAGGGGTGCTGGTCAGATATTGGAACAGGCTGCCCAGGAAAGTGGTTGACTCACCATCTCTGGATGTGTCCAGAGATCCTTTAGATGTGGTGCTTAGAGATCTGGTCCAGTGGTAAACTTGGTAGAGTAGTGTTATGGGTTGGACTTGATCTCGAGGGTCATTTCCAACCTGAATGATACTATGATATGTTGACAGGATATCCAGCAGACAGGCAGAAGTTTGTTCTACCTGTATTCTGGTCCAGACAGCCACAAACCCCTTTGAACCCTGCTTGGCAGAGCTTTTACATGTACATATTTTGCCCAAGTCTGCAGAGGTGTGTTATCTACCAGCTCAGGCACTGAGTCCTACATGGTCACACTGGTCACTTCACTGCATGTGGTAGACAAGTTCATGTTTGTCTGCACAAAGACTGGGTAGGCATAATCTTAAATACCCCCTAAAACTGCAGCCTAGATCCTCATTTTCCTTTGCATCCCTTGATTATTTTAAGGTTACTACTGTTTGTTTTGAAATTGCTATGGAGATCATCTAGGCAGGTATCTGATTCAGATGATTTATTTTAAAACGATTAGCCCCAGGTAACAATATATTTCAATTTAGAATTAGTAAGTGTTTGTAAATTGTGCTTACCAAGCTTCCAGCTGTAGCTCCTACCCTTCTTGCAGACCTCCCAGGCTCTCAGAGAGGTGCAGCAGCTGCCAAAGCTGTGAGCAGTGGTGGTTGATCCAGTGGAGATGCTGA
Organism: Upupa epops; assembly: GCA_013397515.1. Lineage (NCBI taxonomy): Eukaryota > Metazoa > Chordata > Aves > Bucerotiformes > Upupidae > Upupa > Upupa epops. The sequence continues at coordinate 123,479 of VZRI01009263.1, read as the reverse complement.
TGCTGAGATGTTGGTTCTTTCTGCAGAGATTTTGGATAAGTGTTAGGAGACTAAGAAAATTCTCTCTTCCCAATGGGGCAGGAGAAGAAAACAAAATTAACAACTTGTGGGCTGAGACAGATGGGGCTTTCAGTTACCAACTACAGCCATAGGCAAAGCAGACCGGTTTTGAAACAAATTTAACATATTGCCAATTGAAATAGAGTTGGAAAGTGAGAGTCAAATGAAAACACCTTTCTCCCAAACACTCTTCGCAGGCTCAGCTTCGCTCATGACCCCTCTGTTTTCCCTGCTCCAGTGTGGGTGCTTAGGGCTGCCTGGGGGAGCCCTGCACCTGAATGCTCCCTTCCACAAGAGGGAAATCCCTGTTCCAACATCTCCTTCATGGACCTGGCTGTTCCCAGGGCTGCTTCCTCACACATTTTTCTTCATCCTCCCTGTCTGTGGGGCCTTTTGATTCTTTTCAAAAATGCAGTTTTCACAGAGGCAGCACCAATGCAATCTGAAGTCCCACTATGTGGGAAATGGAATTGGATCTGTGCAGCCCTTGCAGCCTCTCCACTGCCAACACCTCACCCTGACATTCTTCTATAACCTTTATTAACGATGGAAAGCTCTCCTTTTTTTAACAGATGGGTTTTACCCATGAAGCACAGCTCTTCTGTGTGATTGGGAATGCCCACAAAGCCTCCCCATCACAATGGTAGGACAACATCCACACATGAGCTGCCCATTCAAAGTCTGATTCTTGATCGCAGCTGGATCTGGCTTTTGCCTAAGTTTGTGGCCAGAGGCCTCTGTTCCGCACACTGAGTGCCTGCTCTGACACAGGAAATTAAGATGTGTTCATTCTTGCAGGAGTCCATGGACACCTTACAACATCCCACCCTGAACAGTGATGAATAACGCAACATTCATCTTCACGTTGAGCAAACGGCAGCATTGCCAGCTCTCACCCCAGCAGCCAGTGAGTCAGCAGCCAGGGATGTCCCCAGCTGCTGCTCAGGCAGCACATGCTAACACAAGTTATACTACTATTTAAGGTCATTCGTAGCTTCTGCGTGGCCTTAGCCCAAATGATATTCGCGGGGCTTTAGCCAGCTCCTCCTCTGAAGTTATCCCTTCAGCTGGTATGCACTCACTTCCTCCACATGTCCCTGGTGCTCTGGGCTGGGGTGGCTTCCTCCTCCTCGGCCACCTCCACACTGTGCTCCTGGGGCAACAGGAGACACCTTTCTGCCAGAAACACAGCTGGAGCTTCATTTTCTGCACCAGGAAGCCAGGGAAATCACAAATGCAGCTGGGGCTCCAGTCAGACCATAAATGGGGAACCTTGGTCCTTGTTATGAGGTTTCATTTCACATTTCAACAATTGTTTTTGTGTGACTACGCATCCAGTCAGAAGTTTGTGACATATGTTTTTCAGAGTAGCACTATCACTTGTGCCTCCAGAAATCACACAGTACCTCTGTGCAATCCTGCCTGGGTGAATGTTCTAGCTCTGGCCCACGGATACTGCCCAGAGAATGATCCACATTCTTCCTCAAGGTCAGGTTGGGTACTTCACTCTGTTGCAATAAAGCACGTTTGAGGTCATAGGGAGACCTGTCTCATTTTTCTTTAATAAGGGCAGAAATACAGAGAATTTTGATATCAGCCTTGGCCTTTTCTTCCTTGCTGAGCACACTTTGTCATCAGTTCAGGGATATCCCAATTGCGGTGCACAAAACACCCATAACTCACCCCACAATGCTTAAAGATGACTGTAGGAATGGTGGAAAACTTCAGCTGAGACAGATGTTAACACACAGGATTTGTCTTTGCTCAACTTCCATTTATTATTCCCATATAAGGAGACTTCACTCCAGAAATGAAGGGGTCAGAGATTAAGGTACTAGCTGGAGATGTGTATTCAACATTTTCTCACCCACCGGAAATCCCCTGTGATTCAGGTCAAGCACAGTGCTTTGATGCCACTCTTCTTCACTTGGAAAACTGCGACATCAGTCCTACCTTAGAAGGGAGTCACAAAGGAAAATGCTTTCAAGATTAGGAGATGCTGCTTTAAGATCAACCCAAATAGGCTTTATACCCTGACTTCAGAGCAAGAAAAGCAGGCAAACGTCTAGCAAGCTGAATGATATCACTCTAAATTCCCCTTCTGTCCCATTTAAAGTTTTTCAATTGGATCCATGTCAACACTTAATTCACCCCTAATGCACTCATGGCTCTGGCTGCAGCTGAGGTGAGAACCTTCACATTTAGAATAAATGTCTTCAAAGGAGGAGGTAAATAAGGACAGGTTCCTGATCTCATGCCCAGCCTTTAGGGATTCCCAAGAAATACAAACACTTCATTAATTATCACAGTTACAAAGGAGGTCTGTCAGATGGTTTTGTAGGAGAAGNGGGCAGAGAGAGAGAGGAGGAACCTGAAGAAAATCCAGTGTTTTATTCAGGACTGTAAGGAGATGCTTATCTCTAGAACAGTCGCCTAAGAGAGCACCTATGCAGGTGAATCGCATGTCACACAAGATCAAGAACAGGCAGTACTGTCTTCATCAGCTCAAAATCAACAGCTGAATCCTTTTAGGGTGAAAGAGACTTAGGACAAAGACCTGGTTTTGTTGGATTTGGTACAAGGATGGGAACCCTTGAGTCAAAGCTCCCACAGCAGTCACTAATTACTGTCTGGCAGCCACTCAACTTCTCTTCACGAACTTGCTCTGCTTTGTGTCATTAGCTAAATATTTCTTGGAGCAAGGGCATGAAGCTGTTCCCATATTTGTATCATGTTCCATATCAAGTGGAGCGTTTGAAATGAGAGAGCAGCTCACCCCAGACAAGCTGCTAGAGAAAATTATATCCAGCTCTTTAAACCAGGCAGAAGAATTTACCACAGAGGTCCTGGGTAGAACAGGGGATAATTTCACCTGGCATTTTTTCACAGCGGGTCACATCACTCCAAGTCTGTCTGCTGAATCAGACACACAAGATAGAAAAGGAACCATCTAGGTTGTGAGAAGTACTAGAGCTTAGCTGTGGCAGAGCTGCCTGCTTCATTAGTGTTGTCATGGATGGACATGAATTAGCAGAAAACTACAATCGGGGATTTGGGATAAGCCAGGACAAGCTGACAGCTCTCGCAGAAAGAGTAGCTGCAGTAACTATGTAGTAGATTTACAAGCTCAGAGGGACAGCAGGGTACCAGAGGTCCTATGGCTGCTAATCTTCCTCTCCTGCTGGGAAACGTAAGATCAAGTTCCCTCAGATGTGCCAAGTCAGCTTCCTCAGGATTCCTGATTATATGTGTGGAAAAGCAGAGGAATAATCTATCCTACTTTTAGCCATATCACAATTCTGAGAAACAACCACGTAAGTAGGCATGTTTACTTCTTATTTCACATGAGAATCTAAATGAGGAGTGTGTCCTTGGTGTCCTCCAAGACAGAGCAGGCAAAAAAGGACCAGAGAAGGTCTCTTACAATGAGGGCAGCAGCAATAGTGTGGTCAGCAGGACCAGGAAGCTGATCCTGCCCCTAATACTTGGTTCTGGTGAGGCCACACCTCAAGTATTAGGGGCAGTTTTGAAACCACAGTACAGGAAGGACATCTCTTGCTGGAAAGGGAGCAACTGGGCTGATTAGGGGTCTGGAGAACAGGTCTGGTGGGGAGAGGCTGAGGGAGTTGGGGCTGTTCAGCCTGGAGAAAAGGAGGCTGAGGGGAGACCTCACTGCTTTATAACTGCCTGAAGGGAGGGTGGAGTAAGGCAGGAGCTGGCCTCTTCTCCCTAGGGACTGGCGATAGGACCAGAGGAAATGGGGTCAGGTTGTGCCAGGAGACGTTTAGTTTGGATCTTAGGGAAAACTTCCCAGCAAGAGTGGAGAGGCCTTGGAACAGGCTACCCAGGAAGGAGGTGGGGTCCAAGGAGGAGTAAAAAATAGGGGTAGACATGGGGTTAGGGGTTGCAGGGTGGATGGTTGGACTTGATGATAATGAAGGTCTTTTTCAACCTTGATTTCATGAAGCCTCACCTTTTATATCGCTCCTCATGATTGGAGAAAGGTAGTGAACTTCTTTTACAGTCTGGTTCGTCTCCAGAAGCAACATCAAAAGCCAGTGTATATCTGTGTGCTAGCAGGATTTTGATGAGGTTTATTTCTTAACAAGATATTGCCTTATTTGTAAATTGAGAACATGTTTCATTGTGCAATCTCCTTTTATATGCCACTCAAACATGAAACACAGAAAATCCGCAGTGGCTTTCTTACCAAGAAGAGTAGATCCTCTTTAAATTAGAAGAAAGTTGTTTTGTCTAAGGGTTTAGAGTGGTTTTGCTTCAGCAAGTGCCAAGAACATACAAATAAAATAAGCAGAGTACAGACTGTGGAAGAATAAAAAGCCACAATTTGAATTGAATTGAGGACATTGACAAAAAGGTGATTCTTTCTGAACTAGTTCTACTGCTTCAACTAGTTCCACTCTCACCAACCACAAATCCTGTGCACAAGCAGAGTGTGGCACAGACCTGTGTTTGCTTCCACAGAGAAAAAAAGATAAGTAACAACTAGATCAGGGTCTTTCTCTAGTGTCAACCACCAACCCTTCTTCACTGAGTAAACAGCATTATGGTTTGAGCTGCAGTAGCCTTACTCAGGACCTGCTGCTGGTTTTGTCCTCCATCAGTACTGGCCCTGCTGCTGAAGAACACGTATAAAGCTGGGCCAAGGCTGGGCTGCAGAAGACTTAGGGGCCTGCTCAAGGATGCAAACAAGATATACCCTGGACATTTATAGTAAGGTGAATCAAGCTAGCCGCTTTCAGTGGCTAGATGCACTATAGCAAGTTGATTTATAAGGTAAAACATAAGATCTGTAAATCGTGTAACAGTGCTCAGCAAAAGGTCTTGAGGGACACTGAAATTCTGCGCAGTTTCTTGTAAACTTCTGTTATAGCTGAACTGAAAGGATGACAGAAAGAAAAATCACAGTGTTCTGGAGAAAGTGTTGGCTCTGAAAAACAGAACAAGTTGCAAAACAAGACTTAGAGAAACCTCAGTGACACCAGAAGCAGCTTCTGGTTGGGAAAATGGATAGAAGAGCTCTCTGCAGCACTTAACCACCTGCTTGCGCTGTGACAATCAGTGTAATTAGGCAGAACAAACTACTGGAGGGAATGGAGTGAAGACCTGTAGGAAAACATGCATTTCAGGAAACAGAAAGACTAGGCGATCTCTATCACTCATAAATTAAACTCTGATCCCAAAGGGGAGAGCAGCCTGCACATAAAGCCAGATTCCTGTTCTCGCAAAAGTGGAAAAAATTATGTCCAGTATTTTTTCCTTTAAAAGGGCTTGTTATCAAAGTCACTTCTGTGAAGACTGAGCAAAAGCTGCCCCTACCCTGACTTCCAGCTCTGCCTTTCAAGAGCCTGAGGTCAGTCTGGTGCCGATTCATGTCCATATAATGGCTCCATTTGAACACAGAAAAGCAGAACTCATCTTTCTTATTAATCATTGCGGGTACCATTCAAGAGCTCATTCACAGTGATAGGAACTGTAAGCCATGCACTTGCTTTTGATATGAGGGGAACGACCCTAAAATCTTTTCTTAGATTAGATTAGTTTTTATCCACATACTTTTAGGAGGGATAACTTTACTGCATCTTTCCCCATACTCTCCATGTGGTTGCTAAACCTTCTGCAAAGTTTGCTTTTACACAAGACTCAAAGATCAGGGATGCTCTGGCATTCCTATGCACCACAGCCTCTTCCCCTAAACGGAATGTTCTTGGTTATTAAAGCAAAAAAAGTCTTGTCTTAATCATTCCCCGTCATTTCCATTGTTAGTCAATTATATCCATGCAACATTTCAGCAAGGAATTCACACTTCATCTCAATTTTAATTGGATCCATACATTCAGAAGGAGAATCCTTCCCCAAAAACCTTCAATCCATCAGACTTTTTTATTTTGACTTCTGAAAAAATCCTGCTTCTTTTGGGTTTTCTTCTCCTTACCAGCCTATTTTTAACTCATTCACTTGCCTATTTTTTTAATAGCATTGTAACCTAGAAGCAAAGTTCTGAGCACAAACCCTCAGTTTCTTGTGACTTCTGTGAGATTCTTTGGAATTTCTTCTCTTTCATAATCAGGGTGATAAACCCAACAGCACTGTTGCAACACTCAGAAATTATTCGGTAAAAATCCTCTAAACCACGTCAGTCCAACACGATTCTCCGAAATGTTCTGCTCATTCCTAGTGCAGAGCACAGCTTTGGCCCATCCTTCCATATGAGGCACACAGAAGTGATTTGCAGCAGCAACACACGTCACCGCACATGTCTCAGGGCTAAAGCCAGGCCAACATGAAGATGTTTAACACATTACAGTGTTAGGGCTAAAACAGGACAGTGCTGCCTCTGCACAAGGTGGTGGGTGACTTCGGAAATGAATCTCAATGACACTTCTCTGGGAGCACAAGCAGGATGTTGGAAGGAGGGTAATTCGTATCTGCCATCCAATTCCAAACCTCTAACATGAAGACATCCCAACGCAGATGAAAATAGAGCACAAGGTCTTGTGTTCTAGTGACCAATGTGATGAGATCTATCCCTGTAGTCATCATAGAGGTACAGACTGGTTTGGGTTGAAGGAAATCTCAAAGCAGATCTAGTCCAACCCCTGAAGTGAGCGGGGACATCTACAACCAGAGCAGGTTGCCCATCCAACCTGAGCTGGGATGTTTCCAGTTATGGGGCTTCCCGGGGTAACCTTTCCAGTTGATCGATACAGTGAATGTCAGACTGACATCAAGACACTGTTAACCAGGCACCAGTCACCATATTCACTACATCTCACATTCTGGAACTTGCAGCAACATCAGACCAATTCATTACTAGAGCTGCCTGGTAACAAAAAGGAAATGAATATCAATTTTATAGAAAAGAGAAAGCTGCAAAGAGATTCTTTTCCATGCCACAGCAGGATGAAACCAAAGCATTTTCATTCTGTTCAGATAACACAGTGTAAGACCTGGAACCGTGCTAAAATCAGTTCAAGTTACTGGTCAGTGTCCCATCTCAGGAAACCCTTGTAATCAGCGAGACAGTTGCTTTATTTCTACAGGAACTGTGCCACTTTTAGATGAACAAGTAAACACAGGTGTTTGTTTCTGTTGTTTGTTTGGAAAGTTTATTTGGTTTTAAAATACCTTTGCAAGAATCAAGAACCAGCTACTGGATTGCAGCCACCCTTTCTTCCACTCCGGTGGGTGCAGAAGGGGCAGTTCTCACACCAGCAGTGCACAGCAGTCTAGCCAGTGAAACTCACTGTGTGGAAAACATCATCTCAGGAGGCCAAAACCATTCTCTTCACAAGCTTCACATGTAATGACTATCAAGCTGCTTTTATTATCACTTTAGGTTTATTTTATTTTCATGCCTTCATTTTATTTTTAAGAGAATTAAGCTTCATTTGTCAAGCAATAAATATATAAAATGGATCAAAGTCTTTGTGAAACGGTTAATAGCAAAATAAAACCAGACATCATCAGGCAATCAAAACCCCCTTATACAGCCTCTTCCCCTGGGAATGTAGTGCTCTTAAATTGCCATTTCACATTGATCACCAGTTTTCTTTGCTAGCCAGGAAGGAAAGAAGAGCTTCATCTTATACTCAAGAGCAAAGCTGATCTGAATGTCTAAACCAACTCCAAGCACAGCATGTGTTCAGATCTGTTTCATTTTCTTATTTTCCATTAAAAAGGGAAACTTGAAATCATAATATTTTCCCTTCCCGGGATCTAGAGTGTCTCCCCAGGAGACTCTGCTATCTAAACAAACAAGTTCAGACTATAGTTGTTCGCACTACAGTAGAAGAAATGAATGCTTCAATGACTAGCGTCTGCTGAGAAACTGACTGCTAAAAATACAAACAGATCCATAATCAACCTTCAGGCTTCATCAGATAAACAAGAACCAAGGGATTCAGTAAAGCTAAGCTCTACCCTTAATGCTCCAGTCTGCAAACAGTGGTAGGCAAGAGGGTGCTGGAAAAGGTTCATGTTTTAGGCTTTGATCCTTATCACAACCAGAACTGCTAAGCCCTACCTAGGTGCTTTTAACAGATGACTTGCCTAGAAGATGCACTGCTTCAGCACACCAAGTTGTGAAATACCCTGACAGATGGTAGAGCACTATCTCTTCCCACATCTCACACTTCCCACATCTCACTCATCACCAGTGCTGCTGGATTTCTGATACTTCTTTTAGAGACAGTCTGCAGTGACAATCAAAAGCACAATGGTTGTTGGCCAACTGTGCACCACGCTCAGAGTCTCCCCTAGGAAAAGCACCAACTCGTTGCCATTCCAAAGGCTTTACTGACCTTCAGCAAAGCATGGTAGCTACTTTTGGAAGACTTGTGAACAAGAGAGGAGAACTCAGTCACCACCAGTTATTTTCTGCATTATTTCTCAGCTATTTCCCCATTACAGTCAATCAAGGACCTTAGGGGTGGCAACAGACTGCAGGTTTGGGTGGGGATGAACTGAAAGAGCAAAGACAGGATGGTGCAGAGTCTTCATCACTGACTCCTATCTGACTGATCACTCACACTAAGAAAGCAGTAACCAAGCCAGGCATGCCAGGACAGCTTTTGAGGAAAACTCTTAACTCTCTGAGCAGCTAGGCAAGAAACCACAATTTTCATACTAAACCCAAAACCCTAGGTATTGCTAAATGGAGATTTCTTTCCTAGGAAATTCAGGGGGCAATTGACTTCACAGAGCTTTCTACCTCTTTGTGATAGATGGTGAAACCCTTTGTCTGCTTTTCAGTTTGCTCCCCAAGTGTGCTTAGTAAAAAAAGCTGCAGCTAGACAGCAGCTCCGCCTTTCCCTTGTTCTGTCTTCTCTGCTGGGGTTAAAACAACTACAGAACCACTAACCAATCCAGCCATGGTGACCACAGGTTCACAGTCACCTGCTTTCCAGAGCAACGGCCTGCAGCTCTGCTTTGCCATGCTGTGCTGGCTTTTTGCTGCACATCCCCTGAAAATCTGTTCAGGTTTTTGTGCTCTTGGTCCCCTCTGGCTGTTAAGAAGTTTTTCCAGGAGTTTCTCAGTTTTCCAGGAGTTTCTGGAAGTGCTCGGCATTGTTGTACCCATAACCAGTTTGTGCACAATGCGCAGCTTCACCCATGAGTTTACTTTTCCAAGGAGCACTCGGAGGTGTTTGCTTTAGCGACACCAACCCCTGCAAAAGCTATCAACTATCTGCAGTGATCCTGCTCCCTCCTGAAATATTCTTCTGTTAAAGACATTACTGCCTCACAGGAAATCTTTGCCTCCCATGCATACACTACCTACCTCATACTTTTTGGCCACATGGCTATCAAAAATGAATTCTGCCTAAGCTGGGATGATTGTTACCTATTTGTATAGGCGAGGTCCTCTATTCATGGACTGACCACACAGAGACATCCCCTCTAGCATAGGTTGGAAAGTGCAAACACACTAGCACTGCCTTGTTTCTTTTACAAATAGCATTGAATAAAGGGCTCCTTCATTTCAGGCTACAGCTGAGGAAATCAGAGCAGTTTGTGACCCATTCCTATGGATTACCTGCTAACATCTCCATTTCAGTCAGAAAGCTGCCCTGGGTTTGTGCAGTAAGGAAAGAAACTCCTCCCTTCCCGGCAGGAAGGGGATAGTGGTATCCAAAGATTAACCAAAGGAATCACAGAATCGTTCAGGTTGGAAAAGACCCTTGAGATCCACAAAGGAAGCCTGTAAGCACATAGGGAGCCCTGTGCAGCACCGCAGTGGTGTTCCACCTCTGCAGCCAGTATTTGCCAGCACTTCCACTCCAGACCCACCACTGCTTTTCAGCAGGGCAGTGGCAGAGAAGAGAGTCTGTTCCTGAACAGCACAAGGTAGGGGAGACTCTAAAAACCAAGATAAACTCCAGAGTGGTATCCAAAATATCTTTATAAGTATTCATAGAAGCATAGTATGTGTTGGGTTGGAAGAGTCCTCCACAGGCCATCCAGCCCAACCCCCCTACAACAAGCAGGGCCATCACTCACCAGACCAGGTTGCCCAGAGCCCCAGCCACCCTGACCTTGAATGGCTCCAGGGATGGGGCTTCCCTTACCTGTCTGAGCAGCCTGTTCCAAGGATCCCCTACCCTCAGATTCCAGACCTTTGTCCTCCTGTCCAGCCTCACTCAGCCCTTTTCTAGCTTCAAACTATGATCCCTCATCCTATCGTTTCCTGTCCTTGTGCACAGTCTTCCCCAGCCTTCTTGACTGCCTTTTCAGGTACTGGAAGGCTGCTGTAAGGTCTCCCCAGAACCTTCTCCTCTTCAGGCTGAACAACCCCAGCTCTCTTAGTCCATCATCAGAAGAGATGTGCTCCAGGTTTTTAAGCATAAATCATTTTGTCATATATACTTTATATACATATAAATGTATATACTTGTCATATATACTTACGGCAAGCTTTACTAGTTTTGTAAGAAATAAGATGGGGGATCACTCAGTTATTTTTTTTCCCCAAAATTTGTGTTGATTTCTCACTGAAATGAAAAATGCAAATGCACTAGCAACCTTACACTGGTGGCATCTTAATAGTTACTATCTTGAGGGCACTGCTGGCAAAGGCTCAGATAACCAAGCAGACACAGAGAGAGCCAGGAGAGTCTTCTAGGGAAGAGGAAAAGAGGAGAAATCCAGAAGTGGGAACTGAACTGTTACAACCGGACATTAGTAACTGTGGCAGTCACCACTGTTTACTGAAAGGCAGAAGTAAAATGATTCAAGGAGATGATAAAGGGCAACAGCAATTCTAGACTCTGTTCTTAGGCAATAAAGGAGAAAAGCAGTGCAGTGTGAAGCAGGACACTGAGTTAAACTTTTGGCACTTCCATTGCTGCCTACCTACCTTTCTGTTGCCATGCTGGTAGGACTGGGTTTTTTTCTTCCTACAGCATTGCATCTCCTGTCAACATCTGCAACTGCACCATGCACCCAGCAAGAAAACGTAACCCCATGTGGATAAACCACCAATAACCGCCTTGCCATTTAAAACGCTTCATGTCATCCAGTGCAATAAAATCACTCTGCACGGTTCTGCCAGCTCCTAAAGTTATCGCAGTCCAAAGTAGTCTGAGGACAGACACAGAAAGAGAGGAAAAGACAGATGCTATAAAAGCCTACACTAGAGAAGCAACAGCTGCCCCACCTTCATTAAATGCTAAACCAAGGATTGTTTCTGCCACCTTGCTGTTTCTGCAAATCTGTTTCACTAATGAAATCCCTTCCCAGAGCAGTGTTGGCCTCAGCTGAAATAATTTCCCTACATTTACCTAGCAGTACAGAATTAGAGCAAACTGGAGAAACATGGTCTTACTTCGCAGCTCAAAAAGTAAGGACAAGTTCCTTTTTCGATCTCCTCCATCAAGAAAAATCAATCTCTGCTAAACAGAAACCCAGTAAAGCTCATAAATCCCTGCCCCTACAGTTCCTAGGAGACAGAACAGGAATTGGAAATGAAAAGGTTTCTTATAAATCACAAGTCTGCAACATAAATTATTGTATTGCAACATCAATGGCCCATTGATTAAAAGAAATATTTGTTCTCATGCAGAAGATATTTAACATCCTCTGTATCTATCACTGGGAAACAAAGAAAAATGGCCCCTAATTTTCAAACTCTCATTACCTCCCTGTTTTTAGTGCTCTCCTCTCCTCTCTCCTGTTCATGTCACTTGTGCCTTGTTTCCACCTTCCTTCTTTATATCTTAGGGCAATTGTTAACTCCACAATCAGTTTTGCAGCTTCAAGTCAGAAGTTTTGGATCCTCACAGGAATGAGGAGATACGTAACCAGTTATGACTATTAGACACTGTGTTCAGTAACCAGAGTCAAAACGCAGCCCCTTCTCATGAGACAGAGGTAATTTATCTCATTTTGTGGAAACAGAGGCACACAGAGGTTAGACATCTGGTCCAGGGCTTCAGTGAGTCATTCTACAGCCAGAGGTTGAACCAGGAGCCCCTGAGCTCTGGCTCCTTTGCTCTAATCAATTCGCCACTCTGCCTCTTCAGGATTTATTTGCTCTTTCATGAGTGATGACTCAGCTCCTGTCTGAGGAAGGCATTATATACTGCTTCATGATGAGGGGCTAATTCCTCCTCTACACATGCTGCTGGGTACAACAGGACCCAGTGTTGCTGAGATAATCACTCCATTGTCTCAGTCTGTTAATTGAGACAAATGGTGCAATGAGTCACCTTTAGGTGTCTGCTCCAATGTTTCCTCTTTGTATCCTGGTCCTGAGATTAATGCCCTCATTCCTTGGAGGTGATTGCTGGTGTTCCTCTTCTCCAGGCACTAACTGCTGGGATACTGCGTGTGCTTGTGCTATCTCATTTGCAAAATATCCTGCTTACTCAGATTTGCTATTTTCAGAGTCTTCAGAGAATAGTTTTTCTATGCCAACTGTTTTTGAGGTTAAAAGCAAATAAGAAGAATGGAATTAAAACAACTCTCCTTCTGTTTTCCCTCTACACTGGAATAAAAAATGTGCACCTATCATTGATAAGCTTTGCCATCTGGGATTGTGTTTAATGATTTCTATCATCTGGACATTAGTTGGCAGTTAATCAGGGGTGTTTCTGACTGAGCTTTAAATATGGGAGCCTGGAACCTTTACTTACAGGGCTGTGCATGGAGGAACAGAGGGCAAACAATGATGCCTCATTTTTATGGCAGCAGGGCATTTGCCACGTTGGTGTTTTCACCTTTGTGGAGGAGTCAGTTGCCTATATCCAGCTTCTTCAAACAACACATTTGAAATCAATTCTTCAGAGAGCAAACCCACAGCTCCAGAGCTGAAAACATGTGCAGTGAAAACTTGAGCTAGAGCCCCAAGCCAGGATGGTGACACTTCCTCACTCATGGAGAGCTGAATCCCGGGATCCACCACTTTCCTTCCTCCTCTGGTCCCAGTAGGTTGCAATCGAAACACTGCAAAAGGATTTCCTTTGGCTGTCTCTTTGGCAGATATTTGAGTTCTTTTTCTCACCAGCTGGTAAAGCCTAGTCCAGCAATGGAATCAAGTGGCACTGGAACTCTCACTTGACACACAGGACTGGGGGTCACCCTCTCTGTCTGTGTTCACTGAAGGCTTCATCTAAACACTTTCTGCAAAGAAAAGGCTCCTGCCCCTTTCTGAGCCTGGCTAGGCATGAACCTATTTCAGGTTAGTAGTCATATGCAGCTTTTTTAGACCCCCTCTGCAGACCTCAGGGCTGCTGCCACACTAGTGTGGCTGTGCCATCTCTAGACAGAGGCCAGTTCACAGAGAATCATGGAATAATCTGGGCTGAAAGAGACCTTAAAGATCATCTACTTCCAACTCTCTGCCATGGGCAGTGACACTTCTCACCAGACCAGGCTTCATAGAGCCCTATCCAACCTGGCCTTGAGACTTCCCACTTCCAGGGATGGAGCAGCTACAACCTCCCTGGACAACCTGTTCTAGTGCCTCAGCACCCTCAGTGAGAAGAATTTCCACCTAATATCTACTCTAAATGCCTCATCTTCTAGCTTGAAGTCATTTCTCTTCATCCTATCACTACAGACTCTTGTAAAAAGCCCTTCTCCAGCTTTCTTATAGGCCCCTTCAGGTACTGGAAACTGCTATAACATCTCCCCAGAGCCTCCTCTTCTCCATGCTGAACAGCTCCAGCTCACTCGGCCTGTCCCCAGAACAGAGGGGTTCCAGCCCTCTGATCATCTTTCTGGCCTTCTCTGGACTCTAACAATTCCAGCTCCTTGTGTTGGGGTCTCCAGAACTGTACAGAGGGCTCCAGGTGGGGTCTCACAAGAGCTAACTGGAGACCGAGGATCATTTCCCTTGATCTGCTGGTCACGCTGTCCCAAGCACACTCTGCGGCTGGAGGTGGCTTAAGCAGACACTTGAATAGCTGCAGCAAACCATAGAGCCAGGCTCTGTATTTCCCCAGACACAACTAGTCCTTGGTTTCAAAAATCTCACTAAGGATGGAGGAAGGAAATAACCCTTATAAAGACCCCTGAACTTTGTTCTCATTAAGGGCTATATAATTGCACATATCATTTCAGAGTACACTGCAGACAGGGCTGAATTCCACAGTTGCACAGTCTCCTTCAGCTTGCAATCAGTAGTCAGATGTAAACAAAATCAAAATATTGCTCCGTGTTAACAGCAGAAGCCAAACATCATACTAAAGCTGAAGGATTTCTAACACAGTGAAAGGCTTCGAAAGAATTCAAAGCCTTCTCCTATTCAGCAGGCATTTAAATCTTCCCTAAGACATCCACTGTGAATTAAGCCAAAGTATGCTCAGAAAAAAACCCAGCTATCCCTCAGAGCTGCACTGTAACCATCCATGGTCATGCCCAGCCTCAGTAAATTACTGCAGATCAGGAGAGGCCACAAGGGAGTTCAGAGGAAGTTGCTGATTTAACAGATGGGCAGGAGTCTGTGCATGGACAAAACTCAAAGCAGGGCCAGTAGAGGCAGTCTGGTGGGATCAGTGGCTAAAGGCAGTAGCATCTGTGGTGAGAAACTGTCTCCTTTGAGAACTTCTAAGAAAGTGTCCACTATTGCATTTGCAAGATCACCTACCTCATCAGGAGCATCCATGTCTTACCAATCCATGATCAAATCTAGATGATCAATACCTAACTATGGTTCAATCCATCTGCACTGCAGCTGGGCTTTCCCTCCAGTGGTCCATTGGTCCCCCCAACACAGTGGATGCCACCAAACATGCTCAAAGGCAGACAGACTTGTGTAGGATGTGATCCATAGGGAGCTTGTCAAAGTACAGCCGAGGTAGCTCTATAAGAAAAACAATTGTCTCTGTGCTTTGCTTTGCACTCTCAGTTGAGACAGGTTAGAGAAGATATCACTATCAGAGGGGAGCAGAGTGCTCGTACACTTGGATGGTAGTGCCAGCTAATGATGAGGCAGCACATAAGTAATGATCCATCTTCACACAACTGTGTTCACCAGGATTGAGAGGGGTGTTCAAAACAAGGTGTAATGACATCTCAGACCCAAAGCAGAGTTTTCATTCTTAAGAAAGGTGTTACCCTGCTTCTCCCCAATTCCCCATGAGGAAGAATATATCCAATGTGGTTAAAGATAGAAGCTCCACTTGGGTGCCTCCTAGCTGGGCCCAAGCACATGGTTTTGGTTATAAACTTCATAACTGATTAAATTCCAGACTTGTTTGAATTGTATTTAAAGCCTAAAGATACAACACAAACAGACAGTCCTATCTGAAACAAGATCTGGTGAAGATGTTTGTTTTGTCTTAAGTGGTTAAAGTACCACAAAAATATTTGTCTGTCATTGTGAAGAAAGGGGTTTCCTCTCAACACTGGGTGAACTAGGAGTGAAAAACAGCTCTATGGGGTCTGTGTAAATGTTTAAATATGGACATGTCAGAAAGTTCAGCCTGAAACAACAAGAAAACACTCTTTTCCCCCTCTCCATTGCAACTTACCATAATTTCCATCTGACTGTTCAAGGCCAGTCCTCCCTCAGGGACATAAATACCCAAGGGAAGCTCTAAATAGCCAGACATGGCAAAGAGATTTATTTTCAAAATGTTTTTGTGTAGTAGACAAGAGTGACTAACCGAGGCCGCTTACAGAGGGCATAACTCAACTCTGTTTCAATGCCATCCCTACAACACCATTCCACTTTACCCCACTATTTCAGTCTTGCCCCTACAAGTACTCATCTCTTCCTGTACTAAGATAGCACTCAGAAAGATGTCAACACACCAAACTCTGCCTTATCACAGCTAGGGAAGAGCAAACGTTAGGAGAATTGAACTCGAACTTTGTGAGCAAGTTACAGGTAACACCTGCTGGGTGACATCTAGAGTTTAATAAGGGGGATTAAGAAAAGCTAGACATCCTGACAGCAACCCCCTTCCCTCAGCTGCTGTGTCAGGCTGAATGAGCTACACCAGGCACAGCTTTACTACAGCTTATTGAAAATAATCCTTAAACGCTTGAGGAGAACCACAAAATACATCATTCCTCTGTGTACAAATGTTCTCTTTATGGTTTTCTGGACAAGGGTGCCCATTTAACCTTTCCTTCTTGCTGCCAAAACAAGCACAGTTCCTGTTTAATATCTGAAGAACAGTTAAGTTACATGTCACTCGATTTTCACTGGATTTATATGACCCTACACAATAGCTTTAAGAAAAACTATAGAACTAATTATACCAAAAGATTCAAAGTGAAGAGATGAAACACCAACTAGGCAAATGAATGGGGAGTTTCAAAGCCAAAGTCATTGTCATCATAAGAAATGCAGGAGAACTGCAGCAAGTTGTGCTGCTCACCCCTCCTCTTCTGACCTGCTCCCCTGCCCACCCCAGATCTTCCTGCTACAGCTTGAGTCACAGCCCTGATCCGGTCACTGGGCTCAGGAGCACTGGAAACCCTCTGCCAGGACCAGTCAAGTTGCAAGTTGAGACCTAACAGCTACAAGAGACAGAACTTCTCTCTCTTCAGATCCCTCCTCTGCCCCTTTTCTTCCTGTTTTCAGTGCAAAAGCAGTTTATGAGAAACAGAGGGTCCAGTGAATGATTTAATAAATTTGGATTAAGTGAAAACAAACCTGAGCCATACACTTAACAACAGCTGGAACAGAGATATTTCTCCGTCTTTTCAATGGGCTCTGAGAGGGGAAAAGGGGAGGAAAAGAGAAAGTCTTTTCAAGACAAGCAGAGCTCCTCAGCAGATTCCAGAGAATTCATGAGCAAACACATTCCCTAGAGGAAGATGAATGAATGAGAACGACACACAAGATAATTTTACAGTGTGCGGTAAGGGATGTGCAAGAAAAGGTACTAGATGACAGCATGGATAGCTTGCAATGCACAAGAGTGAGTGCTGGGAAAGAAGAGAGCTGACGGGGCTCTGCAGAGCAGACGCAGCGATTTTTGCTGTGTAGATGCTGGTCTGTTTTGTGACGGGATGCTGTTGGAGGGGGGTTGCACAGTGAGCTCTTTGTAGTGGTTTCTTTAATAGCCTCCTATTCTTCTCTGGGCTGCTTGTGGAGGCTGGAAGGGAGACAGAGGGCAGAAACATTTGAGAGGGCTGAGACAGAAGGGAATTACAGCAGAATAGATTTCCCCATGGGTTGCAGTGGCAAAGACACACACCAGAGATTTGCGGGCTTGGAAAGTTGAAATTGAGGATTTACATTCAAGGTTAGATAACATTTTGTTTTAGGAACTCAGGCTATTTATAGTCTAACTGCAGCTGTGAATGGGTCTGGATAACTCACTGCCCTGAGCATCCCTCCATCGTCTCAGGCTGACTTGCTCAGCATGTGCCAGGCAGGGAACTGAATTCCATTTACTTTCTGATCCACTGTCAGCTCTCTCAAGAGACACTGTTTGCAGGTAAATCCCTCTGCTCACCGCTGCAAAGAAAATGCTTGATCTTTTCTTTTTTGAGAGCCCAGTGTCCCTTAACATAACTGAACTTCTAACTAGTTCAATTCTTCTCGTTTTTTTCCAGCTTTTATTTCAGTGAAACTGGAGAATAACAGAGGCCTAAGGGCTTCACCTTCAGGGGGAATTTGATAGAAATGTATAATCCTGCTACAGACTGCTGGGAGTTTGTTCAAGAAACCACTCCACCCCCCACCCCAACTGTGTTTAGGTTTTGCAACTGTTCAGATCTCATTATTTTCATCCTTGATAAATTCCAAAAGACATTTTGACAGTAACAGCTGAGCTCTGAGTTTACTGCTCTGTTCTTTGATGCCTTCGCCCGAACTATCACCTCAAAATAACAAGCGAAAGAAGGGAATTTGGAAATAGCTGCATAATTTTCACACCCACCTCTTGCATCGCCAATAAATCACCATCAACATATTTAATAATTATTTTTCTAAATCACAGGACATCAGTTGGTCCCTCATGGAAATGAAAACAGGAGGAGCTCTAGCAGAGCATCACTACAGGTGTCACACCTTCAGAAGGTTTCATTGATTTGAAATAACTATGTCTCTAAACACCAACAGAGGACAAGCACAAAGCCCCAGAAGCTGGGATGACCTACAAAGCAGTTTGTGCTTCCTCAGTTGTTTTTCAGGTCTTGTGTTTCTGACGCTTACCTCTGAGTTTGGATAACACAACAGTTCCATAGTATTCTTTGTGTCCTCCCATACTGTAGCTGCTTAAAGATGTGGACTGTGACTTCAGAGATGTGGACCTGTCAGAACAAGTCCAGAGGAGGCCATGAAAATGCTCAAAGAGCTGGAGCAGTCTGCTCTGGGAACAGGCTGAGAGAGTTGGGGCTGTTCAGCCTGAAGAAGAGAAGACTCTGGGGAGGACTTATAGTGACCTTCCAAGAGGGCTTCCAGAGAGCTGGAGCACTGCTGTCTTGACAGGCTGAGAGAGTTAGGGTTGTTCAGCTGGGAGAGAAGACATCTCTGGGCAGAACTTGCAGCAAACTTCCAACCCCTGATAAAGGCTGTCAGAAGGCTGGGAAAGACTGTTCACAAGGGCAGGGAATGATAGGATGGCGGGGGTCATGGTTTGAAATTGGAAAAGGGCAGAGTGAGGCTGGACAGGAGGAAAAGGTTCTCGAGTCTAAGGGTGGTGGATGCCTAGAACAGGCTGCCCAGAGAGGTGATGGAGGTCCTATTCCTGGAGCCATTTTGGGTGGCTGGGGCTCTGGGCAACTTGGGCTGGTGAGTGATGGCCCTGCTTGTTGTAGGGGGGTTAGAGAGGATGGCATTTGGAGATCACTTCCAACCCAATACAGTCTATGATTCTATGATGTGTTGTTATGGTCTTCTGCAGACCTGCAGTGCCATGACCCCAGCTGCCACATGCAGCCTGTCCAACAGTACGATGCATCACACATCCAAACCTGACCAAGGTGTACCAAAAGTGGTACACCCTGGTACCTTCCTTTTGCTACACTTCCAAGGGTGTACCAAAATCCACACAGGAGCTCGGTTCCTTATACATAAATACACACCATCGAGTGTGTATTACATGATCAGTTAGATAAAATACTGGGCCAAAAGCCAAGTTCCATGGTTTGCAGTAGAGAGGCTGCTAAAGCTGGAGTCAGATGCTACCATGACAAGTACCAATTCCTTGCAGAAATGCCTTCTTTGACTGCCTTCCTCTTGGACACCGCCCATCTTTAATTATTCATCCTTTTTCTAAGTCAAAAATTATAAGCTCTGTTCCTAGGGATGCCAGAGCTGCTGAAAACCTCAGTTTATCCATCCCAAGGCAGGTAATCTACCAAACAGTACCAGCTGAGGGGGAAAAAAAGTTCCACAAATACTGCCATGGCCCTCATAGTGCCTGTTCCCACTTGGCATTCCTACACAGCCTGCTTGAGGCAAAGCGAATGCTCAAGGCAGGTGATCCAGGCTCAGCACCCTTCTGTGTGCACATTCCAGTGCCTGTGTTTAAGGTGCTCATCACAACCAGCCAGGAATGCCCCTATCCCTATGCACTCAACAGACCTTCCACTTGGAAATCTTCCGTTCCAGCAGAAAGCAGCTCTGTTCTTCCACCTAACTAAGTTATAGCCTGATAATTACAGAACACGATTGGATTCAGGAGATGCAGGCTACAAACGCTCCAGGGAAAAAGAGAAAAATCTTACAACTGCCTGAATGCCCCAACCTATCCTCTGCCTAGAGAAATGGTAAGACTCTCTTCTTTACATAGACTCCAAGCACAAGTGGTTGCAGTACTTACTCTGTATTACTTTGAAAGGATTGGCACAGACAAATGAGAAATATTTGAAAAATAATTTGATTCAACTAGGTGTCTCAGTCTGGGCCAAGAATAAACAGGCAAACAATTGCTCAGACAATCCAACTATTTCATCCATCCTGTTCCTGATTAAAGTGTCTTGGGGAATTTTTTTCTTCTACTTCCAACCCAGTTGCTTTCCCCATACGCTTCTCTCAGTTGCTTCCTGGTTTCCTCTCGTTCTTTCAGCTTCCTCCACAGGGAGCTGGGCCAGGCCATTGCAGCTGGCAGTGCTGGGCTCTAATTGCCTCCCACCCTCTGATGGAACTTGGGCTAAAAACTCAGGCAACCCTCATGGATCTACTGGACCGATGCAAAACCCTGACCTTCTAGCTTCTCTGAAGCAGTGCAGAAATTTTAAGAAGCAGAAACCTCCCATTTGACTACACATTGCAGTGGTATTTTACGGGGACTGAAGTCAGCTTGAACATGTGGCAGTTGGAAAGAGTCTGGGAACAGCAAAAGCTGTTTCCTTTCCTTTGTAATTAGATCCTCAAGTTGGCCTAATCCATGTGCTGCGTAAACCAGCTTATTCCTCATAGCCTCATCATTGCAGTTGGAAAAAGAGACTCAAATTGCTCTACAAGGTTTTGTGGCATAAACTCCCAAAGTTCCCAACAAGTGGGGCACGAGTAATTGAAAGAGTTTAACCAGGATGGCAAAACTCCTGCTGTGGGTGACATGAGGATGGACATTTCTTCTGCAGCTCTACAATGGGAATATGATGGAACATTTTGAATCCAAAAGCAGGAATCGCTTGTACCTTCCCTCACAACTAAGGTCAAGGTAAATCCTAAGACGTTACATGGGTCTAATCATTAGTATCTAATCATTCCAGTTGTGCCTTGAATGTCACCTCAAAGTATAAACTCGTTGCCCTGTAAGTTCCAGCTTCCCAGCAGCCTGCTGGAGGGAAACAAACCCATCAGAGGGCCTGCGGGTGGCTCCTTGTCTCCTTTGCAAAGTGCACAAATCTCTTGAGAGCTACAACCCAGAGCTGCCACACCGGGACACTACTAATGGGACAAAAATACTTTCTAAAAACGTGTCCCATATTTTACAAGAAAATAAACTCTGGCTGGAAAACAACTTTTTAATTCCAAGTTTGCTGTGAAATAGAGAAAAAAAAGAGATTGCACGAGCCAATTCCCCCGTTTTGTAAAAATAAATCTCAGTGTGAGATCCACATGGACTACATTTTCTCCTGGGCCATTACTTCCCCCACTGGGAACTAAAACAGACTTCTAAAATTCTCCCAGCAGGAAACATTCAGTGATGTCTCTACTCCAGCACAACACCATCACATCAGAACCAAACAGTCCTTACACCTAATTTCGTTTTAACGAAGTTTAGCCATGAGCCATCTTCTTCCCATCAGCAGAAGGAAACCCTTGTGAGCAGCTCTGCATTCAATTACTTCATCAGCAAAGTCACTTTCAGATTACCCCCTTTTGTCCTCAATAAACTGCTTTTAATGTCCTGGGCAAAGGTTTATTGAGTTGGGTTTTTCGCTTTCAGTTGTGGCAATGTAATTCTTCCTTAGACATCACTTTAAACTAGGTCTGTGAAGTGATCTGCAATTAACTACCCTAATAGCCATACCAGAGCATAAATCCATACCACTGCTCTTTGCAGTTCACTGCCACCCTGCTTTGTTTTGCTGACCCAGTTTAGAAAACCTCTGCTCCCAAAAAGTTACTCAGTGAAGTGGGGATTAACGTAGCAGGGTGACAGCACACGGAGCTGGGAAGTGATTTTGTCATGAGCTTTCTCCTGAGAGAAATCTTAACATCAAATCATTCATTTGAAATTATCTTTAAGTTCTGAGTCACTCGGAGAGGTTTGGTGTAGAAGCACCATGTCCTGGGCACACAGAGTGAGCAGTTAGTTGTCACTCACTGAGAAGGCACAGAAATAAGAATGAGCACTCATGCTTTGACCGTTGAGCAGGGCTATTTTGAGAAATGCTATGATTAAGCCAGCCCCTGAGCACAAAATGCTCATAGTTTTCACTAAAAATAAGGTGTCTGCTTTCCTTAGAAAATTTGAATCTTAGCCCAAAGTTTTCAGCTGAAATTCTTTAAGTTTTCCTTCAAAATACACAGCTCTTCCAGAAAAGAATTTCCTATGCTTCTCAAATATTTGAGAAAGAAGGGTTTGGTGGAAAAAAGTGCCCGAGTACTGCCAATACTTACAAACCCTGTCACTAGGAAAATGCCACAACTGCCATCCACAGCGCTTTACACCCCTCATTTTGTTTCAGCTTAGGAAAAAAGTCAGTGAGAGGTGCAGTAGCAGCATCTGTTCAAAACCCCACAGCAAAGCCTGACTTCTTTAGATAGCTCAGGAGGTCTAGCAGGAGCACCTGTTGCTATGCTGATGCCCAGAAGAAGTATCTCTGAAGATTCTTTTGCCTTTATCAGTAGGTTTCATTACTGTCTACCCTGTCTACCCATACCCAGGTTCATTCTTCTCTACCCATACCATCCCATTAGTATATTTGTTAGGGTACATGCTGATGAATGCCATTTATTTTGAACAAGAAATAAGGCAGAACAGCAGCAGGAGCCGGGCTGGCATTTTGTTTTGTTTGTTAAAAACTTCATTCAACTACTTTGTTTCAGATCTGTGGGAACCAGAGGCCCATCAGCAGGAGAACATGAAGTTAAGCACCAATTTCAGCTCTCTTCCAGCTACGCAGAGTTGAGTGAAGAACATTCCCTTGGCCCCAGCTTGTCCTAGGGTATGAATTCCATTAGCTCAGTATCGTGAGATCACAGAGTGGAACAGGGCACAGCCTCAGGAACCAGCCCCCAGCACTCTGAGAACCAGCAGATCAGGGGGAGCAATGGGAGGCCAGTTGCCAATCTTTGCAGTTGCTCCCTTCTGACTTTGGGTGGCAAGTGAACGGGGGTGTTGTGCCACAGCCTGCAGCTTCACACGATGTCAAGTGAAAAGATTAGCTCATCTTTCAGTGACAGACGGGAGCTTGGCCTGTGTTTTTTCACAAACATCACCTTTCCCAAGGGAGAGAGAATTTACACCCTTGTCCGTCTCAAGCAATAAGTGTCAGTTATCAAATGCAAACCCGCCAGTTCCAGTCAGCACTTCTGCAGAATGACAAGCAGCTGGAGGGAAACAGCACAATAACCCATTGAGTATAAGAAAGAGAAAGCTTTTTGCCATAGGGCAGTGTTACAGGTCTTTCTGAAGCTTAAGGAAAGGTAATTAGAGGACTTGCATAATCTATTCCCACCACGTCTAGGCTGTAATGGAAAAAGGACCTCCAAGGTCTTCGAAGAAATTTAACATACTGCAGGAGACTCTGTGCTTGAAGCATTTCATTGCAGTCCCCCAGCACGAATACTGTGAAATACTTGCAGTGCTGGATAACCTTTTTTTGTACAATGGCTTTGTATTTTCGTATTTCAAATGCACATGAAAGCCTACTCAGTTTGATGCCTTTTACCATCAGAAAGCTGAACAGCTTCCAGCCAAGCCAAACTTAAAAGCAGAAGACATGCACAGAACTTTTGTCTCCATTTGTGATGGAGAAATTGAACCTTGATAAGACAATCGTGACTATTTTGATAAAGCTACAGACAAAAAGAAACCCAGAGGAATAAGCTTGGATTGGAATCTCAGTCTGGGTCTGTTGGAGTGAGCATCTAAAAGTTGCAGGTTGATGTGAACAACAGAAAAAAGCCAGCTCCACCTCAAAAATCCTCACCATGATGTCCGTAAAAGCTGTCAAAAAAGGAAAAATAGGAAGGTATCAATCACAGTGGGAAGGGTCGTTTTCCTATGGTGAAAAAACACTCTGATAAAAAGAATTGATGACAAATTGCTGAAAGCACAGAACCTAGGAGAACCATTTTGCAGAAATGGCTTACGGCACGCTGGAAGTACTCGGTGTCTGCTAGGCACAACAGGCAGGGGTCGAGATCATGTCTTTTCTTAAGTATGAAGGCAAAGGGAAGAGAAATGAAAGAAAATAAAGTAAAAAAATACGGAGTTAGTGGCTTTCACTGTTTCCTGCTTAAGTAGCAGCCAGTAGTGATGAAATGACAGATCCCTCTCAAGAGCTTTTTAACACATTGGAAGTGACAGTCTCTTTCCAGCAACCAAACTCTAAGCAGGCAAAGAAGTGGGTGGAGAGTAATGATTCAGAATTCATAGATAGGGAGCAAAGGGACTAAGTTTCTTGTCACATAATGCCTTGTGTTTCAAATATATAATCCCACTGCCTAAGCAATAAAGACCACCCTTGACAGTCTATTTAATTGCACACAGCCCAAAGGAAATGAAGGCTTTATCACCAAGAGGTATTAATCCTCCTAATTAATTGGAGCAGTTGGAAAGCAATGAAGAAAACAAGTGAAAGAGAGAAACGAGCTGAATAGCATCAGAAATAAACATCAGGCTTTTAGCTAAATATGACACTTCCATCAGACAGAGCCCCCAGGGGTGCAAAGTGCTGGAGACAGGCTGGTATTTCTTGAAGATCATTAAAAAACTAAGCAGCATTTAAAGCAGAAGCAGTACAGTCCATAAGAGCACCATGGAGCTGCACTGGAATGGGGTACAGCAATTTTATCCCTTCAGTTCCACTGCCTGAAGTAATTTCAGGCTATTTACTTGGCTTAGTATCTTCAGTAGAAATGCCTGAATTTGAAAACTCACCTTAAAAATCATCATCCAATCTGAAGACATTCAAGAGCAGTAACCGTTTTGCAATTGCTATTGCCCTTCGCTTCTACATCCCAGCCCATCAATTAAGAGAATGGAAACCACTGTATTTGTAAAGTGGTTGGACACCCATGATGGCATAAGCAGCAGTAGGATGCTCTTGTGATTAAAATACTTTTAATTTAAGCTCCAGTGCACTTGCAGAACAGCAGCTGTACTGACAAGTGACAAATCAGGACTAAGGAGATTCCCTAACTTGAATGGGAATGAGTATTGCAAGAAACATGATCTATTCAAAGTCTTTGTTTCTGTTCCTTAGCAACTACAAAGCTCTTGCAGTTTCCTCCTAGTAGTAACTATTCCTGATGCCTTAGCAACAATTTGCTTCTACTTCTTAATGTTAATTAAGTTCACATTTTCAGGTCATGTAATTAGCCTTCACTGCATAGTTTCTGGTCTCATATTTTGCTTTGGGTTTTTTTCTCCCTCCTTTCTTTCAAATTTGCTTAAAGCTTCATTTTTTCATACTTGTTCCTTTCCTGTTACACATCCCCACAGGACCTTTTCTCCATGTATTTTGTGCTCTGCCCTTCATAGCATTGAAGATGGCTCCACCAATGCCAGTTACATTCTGCATTTATTTATGGTACAGGTTCTCTTTATCATCTCTCTCTCCCCTACCCCCTCCATTTCTGATGACACACCTTCTCATAGTTTTAACATTTTGAACATCGATAAATTCCTAGCTTTTTCCATAGCTGAGTCCTTGAGTCTCTCAGCCACACAACTTCATTTCCCACTTCCCTGAGCACATCTGTACTCTTTTAAAATCAGTCTGGGGTTAGTTTTCTTCTTATATTATATTCCAGCTCCCTGAGAATGTGAAATTGGTTGGAAACCTTTCTGCAGAAGCATAAAAGCCTTTCAGTCTTCTATTTCCAAATTCAAACAATGGAATAAGAAAAGCCCTGTTACTCCAACACTGTAGAGGCAGCAATTCACAAAATTACCAGTGTGTGAAGGTCAGTAACGCAGCCCGTCCTCCTCAGCTGGAATTTCTGACACACAGAAGCTATTGTCTGTCAGAAATAAGGAGAGGAGAGTTACTGAGGATTTCTTCCTCTTTCTGAGTAAACAAGGTCAAACACGACATCCAAGAAAACTCCCAAATCAGCAAAACAGAAAGTAATTGTGTTCTTCCAGGCCAAATATGGCCATCAGGAAGGGAAGAAAAGGCCATGAGAAGAGACAGTTGTCAAAGACAACTTTTATTTTACCATGATGCTATTTCTAAAGAGAGGGGGAAAATGAAAATTTTAAAAAGCACCAATAATAACCAAAGAATCCAAAGCTGAACAAACAAAATGCCAGTCAACTTCTTGAGGAATGGACTTCAGTCAACTGTTAATTGATCCTCTGAACTTTTAGCATGAGAAAAAAAGCAGATAAAGTGGTCTCAGCTGCAGCATTCCTGAGGACAGACTTTTGAGTCCAGTGGTAAATAAGCAGAGGCTGTTTGATATTAAATGAAGTACCATGATCTAAGTTTTGATTTCATCAGTAGCTTGTAATTTTCTTCCCCGAATGTGTAGTTGTGTATCTAGAACTGTATTATAAAACGAGCTCTCAAAATGTTGTTTTGGAAGTAACAAGTGTTTTCTAATACAGATTTTACAAGGATATCTTTGGCTCTCCCCATCTGCACTGACAGCCAGGGAAAGAAGATTCTGTGCTATTACAACTTGGCACAGAAATGAGGAGAGATGATGAGAAAACACATTATTCCATTCAATAAAGTCATTCTGGAGCTGAAAGAGTGATGGAAGTGAGTGACACTGGAGTCATTGCTGAGAGGAACACCACAGTTTAAAATCACCAATACACAGTTTGGATTTGTTTTTTAATGCTGTTCTAAGATGTTTGAGATCTGTCTGATGAGTTTTTATTTCTCTTACAGAAAGTCAATTTAATCCATGAGACCTAAAAATACCAAGTTGCAGCGCAGCACTAGCAAAATTTTAAGTAGCATCTTTCTAGCATTTCACCATTTCAGAAAGCAGCCCTACTTCCCTCCCCGGAGGGCTGACATTTGGATCGTTATAGGATCAAATGTTAATGCCGGAAGATTTCCTCCACCTTCTGTCCCTGCCAACAGAGAATACAGCTCTACAGTGTCTCTTTTATTATTCAAATTGTGCTTCATTTTAAGTTAATTATAATCAGGGATTTCTCCTATTGTCTCTTTGTTGTGTTTGAGGCCAGCAATCATCAGCTGCATGAGTTCATGGGTTTTATCTAAATCCTCAGTGTAGGTTCCAATGAAAACTAGATAAGGTGCTAAGCAGTAAAAAAATTAATGAAGCAATGATTCTCTAATAGTTTATTGCATCAGCCCCCCCAACTGCTCTTACTGATCACATTCCTTAGTAAACCACCAGACAGTATCTCATAGAATCATAGAATCATCAGGAGTCAGAAGGGACCTTGAAAGATCATCCAGTCCAATCCCCCTGCCCCAACCAGGTCCAGGCAGGTTTAAAATGTCTCCAGAAAAAGAGACAGCCCCCTCCAGTGCCCCATCTCCCTCCCTGAGAAGTTACAGAATTGGTCAGGGTTGGAAGGGATGACAGGATCATGTAGTTCCAACACCTCTCCCATGGGCTGGGTAACCCCCATCCTAGATCAGGCTGGCCAGAGCCTCATCGCAGCTAATCTAGCACCATCCCATCAGTTAAACTTGTTTTGCACTACTAGATCTGAACATGCTGGGAGAACTGGAATTACTCAAATGTTACACATGAGCCTGAAGTGGATGTAAATAGACCAACTACAATATAACTCCTTTAATTATAAAGCACTGCAATACTAGTTTAAAATACAAAATGCAAATCTCAGGAACTAATCTTCAAAACTACCTTGGTACCCTGAGGAAAAGAGTCTTATCCTAAAATTGAGACAAATTAAGACCAACGCTAAGACATTAATCTGGCAAGACACAGAAGATGCTGAGCAGCATTTCACCTCTGCTGGAAAAGCCTTGGATTATCGCTACAGGAAAGGGAGGATCACCTTGGAGGAGAGTTGCTGTTTACAGTAATTATCTCCAAGAACTGGCACAATTTGATATCTTGGAGCATGCTAGAGAAACAGCACCTTATTAAATAAAACTTTGCTTAGTTTAACAGTTAAAGTTGTAAAACCCCCTGAGGATCAATACATTAACCCTTTCTTTCCCCACAAGAGAGGCATAGGAACAGCCAGCTTCCTGCCGATACTGATAAAACATGAGCTTTCCTGAATTTTCCTTCAAAACACTGAACGTAATATTTTGCCTCTGTAGGAATCCAGTTTCTGAAAGTCCTCTGATAGATCTATGGGAAGTATGGCAAGAAACACATCAAGTGTCTGCTAGAGCGGCTAGAAGGATTAGAGCAAGCTGCTAAAAAGCTACTTGAGTGTTTCCCCTCTCTGATCACATCTGATCCCCTGTTCTTTTCTTCACTGAGGTCTTTCTTCATCAGCATAATGCTGTTAAGCTTGCCTCCAAAGCAACAACCAAAGCTGAAAGAGTTTAGGCACTTTTCTACCATTCAAAGCTGTACATTAAGCCTCTAAATATCTCCAGGGCCCTGGACTTACATTCAGAGAGAGGCACTCAGCAACACCTTATTCAACAAGATCACTGTTCCCTCTTGGTTAACTAGAGTTTTTATGGGTCAAGTCACAGGCTCCATATAGAAAACCCTGCTTTATTATTGTTCTAGAATACTGTAGACTTACAAGGCTCTAAGTATGTTTCTCATTTGAAGTGGCACCTGAATTTCAGGGAGCAGTGGGTGACATTGGGTTGTTTCCTCATCTATTTGTATAGCCATTTCCAATTAGCTGTTTATGAAATTAATTTTAGTGTTTGATGCACTCTGTACGTAAGCAGGACAGAATGTGTTGCATTTTAGATGTCCTTTCATGTAACACCTTCTGAAAGGTACTAGCATATCCCCTCCCTATCCACTGTTAATTCTTAATGCAAATAGCAGAGATGAGTTGGTGACAGAGGCAAAAGAACTCAACAGAAACTAATGGGCTGCATTACAGAATAGGCAATTGCTCCATCATGCCCTGCACATGGAAGTTGAGCTTTTCTTCCCCTAATAAACCTCACAGGTGGACTTTTATCATGACAGACAGATCAGAGGGTTTCAAGTGATTAAAGGCAAAACCAAATCACGATTTTCTCCTTCCCCCAAAAAGATTAATGTAAAGCACTTTGGGATTTGTCTGCTTGAAAAACTTCCTATAAAATAATTGTTGTACAAATACTTGCCAGCATTTGCCAAACCCTGTCCTTTGAGTAGCTGACACCTCAATTAAAACCTCTCCTAATTATTATTCCTGTCAGCATTAGTAAATGGTAAGTGTCAGGCAGTTACAATATAGTCCCAGCTGATACAACTACAAACAATCTCATGCAAATCCCTGCAGGATTCAGATGCAGTGTAAAACTTTGAGAGCCCAGCTTTTTAGTTGCTGACAGATACTTCTGTAGACCTGCTAACTTTTGAAGCCAACAAATGGTAATCACACCCAGGCGGTGTTTGCATCAGCAGAATAAGCACAGCAACGTGAATCAGA
The DNA here is from genome assembly GCA_013397515.1 of Upupa epops. Classification (NCBI taxonomy): domain Eukaryota; kingdom Metazoa; phylum Chordata; class Aves; order Bucerotiformes; family Upupidae; genus Upupa; species Upupa epops. Next base: position 94,290 of record VZRI01009263.1, on the reverse strand, counting down.
CTGCCTGTTTTCAATGAAACTTGAGCACATTTGCTAGCATCAACAGGTACCACCCCATTGTTTCCTGGAGATCCATCTGCTTGTATAAGTTGCCCCAATTCTCTCTGGCAGAAAGGAAAAGCTGCTTTCAAATTTCACCTACATCAGCACCAACAAGAAGTAACACCACAAAAACAGAATTAGTTCCAGTTTCCATCAAGATTACAGAGATTGAAACCCTTGAAATTTCAATTTTCCAGTCAGTGAAATGAAGACTGTAAATAATACTTCCCTGCCGTCAGAGGGATTGGGCTGACACAGTTATATTTGCTCAGTGTTCAAAAAGTAATAGCTCAAATATTTCGCATATTCTAAGTTTGCCTGAAGTTTATCCAGTGCACAGTGCTCGCGATTTCCATCAGTGTACATCGAAAGATGTTTCGTCAGCCTTTTTCTGCCTCAAGCACGGTTTGTTTTCAGCTGCTGTGGCAAAATGAAATACAGATGATTTCCTTGGCCTACAGCTACACAAAGGTCTTCTTACCTGGCAGCAAATCCCTGTGCCAGTGCACTGCTCTGTGTTCTTCATATATGAAAAACAAGAAGCCACATGGAACTCAAGCTAAATTTCATTTCCCTTCCTGCTTGACAGCCTCCAGGAGCAAAAGATTCTTGGTTCAGGCTCATTATTTAATGCTTCCCTTCTACTGCTGCACTGTGTTAGCACTGAGCTCATTCTTTGGCCTGTAATGCCAAGAACTGTAGACGTGAAACACAAATGTGTCAAACTAGAGAGGGTGAGAAGGATGGTTGCTGGTAAAACTGAATCGAAGCAGACCTCAGAAAAAGTGAGGCTGTATTTGCTATACTTAGTGCACAGAAGCACTACCAACAGTAGTGCAGAAAAAGCAGGAACCCAGATGCTTCCCATATGTGACGTAATCAGATTTACAAACCGTATTCGAAACATCATCCATCGGCTACTGCTGAAATTCCACATCAGTGCCTCAGTTTACCACTCTGTAATTCTAGACACACTTTAGCTTTGCCTGCATCCAAGCATAACCATAACACCCCAGTCTTGGTATTGAATTTGTAGTGGCTCTTGTTCTGGCAGGTCCCAGTTCTGCATAACCCTCCTGTTTGTCTTTGTTAGACTTCCATTAGGGCTCATAGTGTATCCTATCAGAGATGTTTTGTATTAACAACCAAAAGTGTATTTTAGATGATAAGCAGAGAAGAGGTAATAATCTCTCTCCTAAAGCTTAAGAATCTGCACATAAGAAGGCAAACCAAGGGAACATTCAGAAAACGTCTCTCATAATCACAGCTACACAGTTATAGGTTATTCTTTTACTGGTTTGGAGGTGTGCTTCATTAGCTTATCTATCACATCATTGAGAGTTAAGATGCTACAATGACAGGGTACAGTCAATAATAGATCTATTGCTTCTTTCTTCAATAGGTTGCCTTTTGAAACTAATAGATCAGTGTCTTTCCCCATTAAAAGAGAAAAGAAGACCACTAAAATGCTTTAGTGCAATTTTATCAAGAATGAGACTTGTGTTGCGAGTTAGCATTGAAGAGAAGTCAAACCTCATCACTCTGGGACAGTGCCCTGGAATGGAAGAGAAAATGCAGACCTAAAAGAAATAAAAAATAAAACAAAAATCAAGGTTCATTTTCACAACAGGCAATTTCTGCCAACAATGACAATAGCAACAAAAAAAAGGCCGATTTGATGAAAGAAGCTGAAGTCAACAGTCTCACTACAAAAAAGGGATGTAGATGATACCTCAAAGTGAATGACAACTTTTTGTTAAGCTGTTATGCAAAGGAGGCCACACATGAAACAACCACAGAAAAGCTGGGACTGCAGTGCTGCAGGAAGGGTGAGGGCTGGAAATCTTCACTGAGACAAAAATACTGAAGCTCTGGTGAACTCAAAAATGAAGCAATAAATGGTCCTGTTTGTCATAGGAGGCCCAGATTGCCTTTTTTTTCATATATTCGAAATGTAATGTGTAATCAGCATAATTAACAACAAGATTATGGCAAACTCTAGGTGATTGTGGAGATACTCTTTATCCTGTGGAAGGCACTGCTTAGCTTCCTCAAACCCCAGACATATCTACAGTTCAACCCGGGTGGTCACACTTCACAGAGGGCCACTGAGCATAGAATTTACACCACAGAATGCTTTACACCACAGGATTTATCTTAAGAGCAAGCTGATATCTCCCAACCAAAATGGTTTACATACCTCAGTCTGTTCCTTCTCACTAAAAATGTCCTTTAATTTTTCAATTTGAAGCAAGAGCTTCAAAGAAAGGGCTGCACTCTTGGACAAAAAAATATTTAGATCTATACTGAAAGGGTTTTGCCATAGGGCCAATATGGTTTAAAAGTGGAGCTGAGCTTTCTCATGGGCCAACTCAGAAATGAGCCAGTCAATGTTGAGCTAGAAACAATTGTGAATTACTCCACAGCTATCTACATACAGTTATTTGAAACAGCAAGTGTAGTCTGGTTGGATAGGGGGCAAGCTCTGCCTGTGAGTCCATGCATTTATTACCCTAACACACTTTTTAACCTGTAGGGACAGTTTCATAGAATCACAGACTGGCTCAGGTTGGAAGGGACCTGAGATCATTTATTCCAACGCCTTGCCATAGGCAGCGACACCTGAGTAGACTTGATTGCTTAAGACCTCGTCAATATCTTAGAAAGTGGCAGCCACAACCATTTTATCTCATTTTAAGGTAGGATTTTACACCCCAAATGACATCCATCCTTCCACACATTTCTCTTACCCATAACTTGCAAGAGATTTCAAAATAAATAAATAGCCCACAATTCTCACATCATCTGCTTCTGGTGCACAACTGCTGACAAGGACAATGCTTCACCGGGGGAAGGAGCAAGAGCCAGGTTTCCCCACCCATGCCAAAGGTCCCCGCTGACTCAGCCCCCGCCCCGGGCAGCGGCCGGCTGCGGCCACGAAGGCTCCGGGACGGGCGCTGTTCCTTCCTCGTGGTGCTGAAACGGAACGGGACGGGGAGGAGAGCGCCGGGGCCTCAGATATGCACCCTTAGGAGAGCCACCGCATGGTTTTCCTTGGCAAATAGCTTTCAAGTCTACGAGTCCAATCGTTAACCAAACACTGCTGAGTCATCACGAAACTACGTCCCTCAGACCACATCAGAATCAGAGGAATGCCTTGGGTTGGAAGGGACCTTGAAAGGTCATCCAGTCCAACAACCCCAACAGTGAGTAGGCACATCTACAACTAGAGTAGGTTATCTAGAGCCTCACCCAGCCTGACCTTGAATATCTCCAGGGATTGGGCTTCCACCACCTCCCTGGGCAACCTGTTCCACTGTTTCATCACCATCAGTGTAAAATGATTTTTCTAAAATCTCCAGAGATTTTAAATCCCTCCGTGGAAGAAGACACCACCACCACCTTGGACAACCTGTGCCACGCCTTGACAACCATTTTGGGGAAGAGCTAGTTAACTGAAAGTAAGTAGTTTTATCAACTGGTCTAAAACCCCAAGTAGTTTTCTTTCCAAGTAGGGACAAATATTTACATTTTGTTCTACTGTTGTAGATTCTTTTGGACTAAGCAAGAGCACAACTCAAAAATAAAGGACAGTCAGGTCAATGAGATCTACTGTGTGGTTTTTTAAGTGTACTTATATTCCCTACAGCACCAAGGGGCTGACCCAGCACTGGCACTTTGACACTGGAATAACTACTTTAAGAAAAAGATTTGCTAAAACTGTTCATGGAAAATTCGTATCTGCTAACAGCAACAAAAATAGAAGAGGCAAGAAGAAACATCTTGTTCTTAATTCTTTCCCTGTTTGCTAGCCAAACCTTCTGCCGTTCAAATAACTTTTCTGAACTCTAAGCTGGATTTTGTGTTCTTACATCACAAGTACCAAGAATCTGTTTTCAATATGATTTAACTTCCCCAGCTGAGTATATGTAGACTGACCTATGCACTCTGCTGATGGGTTTTCTCTTGCTTGTGGGATCCTCTTCCTTAATCATGACAGCGTATGGTTCAATCAACAGAACAGGATCCCCTTCTCTTTCTTCCTGTTCTTCATGGTTCTTTGGCACCACTTCCAGGAGCTTTAATGCAATAAGTAGATCTTGAAAGACAGCAACTCCTTAAGAGACTGAAGCTGCTGAAATTGGAATTGCTGAAAAAACAGAATGAGTATTTAACTATTCCTTCTCCAAAGAGAGCAGGCCTTGCTCTTCTGTAGTGGTAACCATATGCTAAGAGCTGTGATGAAGAATCTAATAGACTACATGTTATCTAACAGACTACATTCACACTACATCTATTAATTTCTTTTTCCAGCAATTTCCCCTTCTCATTACAGTACTATCTGAACATGTCTCCACAGAATTAAACCTTGCAATGCCATGAAAAAAAAAGGGCAATAACAAAATACCTCAGCATCACACAGAGCTTGCCAGAAGGGTTTCAAGAAAACAAAAATCCTTTGTGAAAAGCCACTGAAACAGATTGTTCTCCTTCTCCAAGAATACACAACATTGGAAAGCAAAAGCTTCTCTGGTGTAAACCAGTATTTTTAGTCATATATATATATATATGCAGATGAGGAAAGGTAAGTGACAAATGATCATTGCATGTGCCTGGCATGCTACTGATGTGGAACACTTATAAATCAGTAAATAATTATATTATCTGAACTTTAGGAGTAGAACCAGGATTCCAGAGGTGAGGATGATAGCTCCTAAGAGAGGGAAATGAAGCCCACTAGACCCTGGAGAATCCTGTACACTTAAAACAGTTGAGAATCCTAACAGCAAAGATTATAGTGAGTTGTGCATAGTGAGACAATAACTGCTTTTCAAGGCTGGGAGGTCAGAACTGTAGATGCTGTGAAGAAACAAAACGATGTTTGAAGATAGAGTGATATACTGGGTGAACAGATTTTATCTTAGGGGACCACTTATCTTCTCAGGATATGGCCTCAACTTGCACCTGGGAAGGTTTAGGTTGGACATGAGGAAAAATTTATTCCTGGAAAGGGTGGCCAAGATGCAGCCCAAGCTGCCCAGAGCAATGAGGGGTCCCCATACCTTGAGGGAGTAAAAAGAGGTAGAGAAGAGCTGAGGTGTATGGGCTAGTGGTGACCTGGGAGTGCTGGGTTTGTGGTTGGATTTGATCTTAAAGGCATCTTCTAATCAGTCCAATTCTGTGACATTTGTATATCAAACCATTTCATCTCTGTGTGTCACCATCCCATTTGTAAAACAGAACCAAGGCACTTCATTAATAAAATAGTCTGAATACTTGCAAGTTTTGCTGCAGCCTGAAATTACTGTCCATCACTGTATGTTTCTTTCCTCTCATTTGACCACTGTAAGACACCACCCCAGATGAACACAAACAAGCTGTTTTTGGTGTGGTTAACCAAGTTATTTTAGATCACCTTTGGCAGCAGATCTGGCTGCACCCAGAACATTGGCTTGAGAAAGAATTAAGGCCTTATACAAATGTTCAAATCAGCACTTGGCCCTCTCTTCAACAGTCACTACCAGTACCTGCTGCTGCTGGCTGAGCCTGCTTTTCTGCATTGTCTTAAGTGGGATTTCCTAGATTATCCTCATAAGTCTTTCCCACAGAGCAATCACATGCTTTATTTCCCCCTGCTGTGTATCTTAACTTTCCTTCATTACACTAGTGGTAGCTTCCTCTCTCTTCATCATCTGAATGTTTTCTATACCTTCTTTTTTTAATTAGGCACATAATAGTACATAATTAATTTCTCTAAATTATCAACCCCTTTATCCTCCTATTGGTTTATTTTTCCATAATGCTTTAATTACTCAGTAGATTATCTGGCAAACAAATTCCTAGACTATACCCTGGGTGTGCTACCCCACAGGAAGAGAGAACTTGGAAAGCCAACAATAATAGTTGCTTTCCACTAGGAAAGATAATAGCTGGAAACCAAAGCAGTTATTTTCTGATAAGCATCAGTAGCTTCTCACCCAGAAGTGAGGAGTTCTATGAGATTTTATCTCCTCTACTGCAAATAGCTCAATTTACTTTATTCCAAATCAGTTTTGACTAAGAAAATTAATCTTTTAAAAGATAATATTTGTAGTCATAGCCACATACTCTCTAGGTATCTCACACATACAAAGTTCTTGTGACTTCCTTTAAATTAGCATCCTCAGGGTAACTCCTAACACAGCCAGTATTTGTGCTGCTCAGCAGCAAGACATATGTTAGCCAAAGGGCTATAGAATAGTCAGACAACATTGCCTATAAACAATTCCCCTGTGGCAATCTAAGATATCACTTGTGTTTCAGTGTCCTTTAAAGATTATGGATATCTTAAAAAGTGGTTGTATTAAACACATGGTGGTAGAAAAAGCTACAAAAGAGAAATTCCTGTGTTGGTTTGAGGTTGGATTTTTCTGGGATTTGTTTTGGTTTGGTTTTTGCAGGGTTTTTTGGGGAGAAATGGGATGGGGGTGGGTGAGAGGTGATGTTGCTTTTTTTCTTGCTTTTTTTACTTAAGAAAAATCTTTGTTGTATCTAAGGCAAGACCTCACAATATCTAACTCCAGACTAAGAACCTCCACTGTCATGACTCCCCTTGAAACCAGAACATCTGTATTTACTAAACAGAAGATTGAATATCTGTACTTCCTTTTCTAGAGTGGAATATCTGCATTCCATGCACCTTTTGATGAAAAGCAGGCTCCAAACCACCAGTAGGAAGGAAAACAGATGCAAATGACTTGTAAAACTCTAAATCCTTAGACATACCCTTACTCAATTGCATTTCTCCAGTGACTGACTTGTTCAAGCAGAATATACCTATATGACACCAAACATGGTCATCACTTGGATTATCACAATTTAATGTGACTGTTGAGAGAAAATATGTGGGAATTGAAGAAATGTGCCCATATTTAAGGAGAAATTCTACCCCAAAGTCACAAGCAAACCTTCTGAATTACATTGATCAGAACATCATCCTTTTAACCTCAAAATCTTACAGATATATGAAAGATTTCTTTATAACAAGTTCAATGTCACTCACTCTATAGGAGAGAGTATTCCTTGGAGCCTTAAGAGATTAATAAAGCTACTGTACATTACTCCTCCCCTCCTACTTGTATAAAAATGGATGAGAGTTTTCACTGCAAAGTTTGGGCAACTTTTAAGCCTAGAGAAATCAGGCATCAACGACTGGGTCCCACACACATCATCTTCTCAGCAACATTCAGTAGACAATCCTGCTTCTGTAAAGTGTTTTAGCATGAAAAAGAGAGCGTGTGTCCTGGCTGAATAGAGTTCCATATGTTAAGCACATCTTCCAACAAAACAGACACTCCAAATGACCTCAGAATTTATGCAGTGAGAAAGAAGAGGACAACTAGTAAAAGAAAGCTCTCTCTTTAAAGATGAGGCTTATCCTCAGCCTATTTAAAACATAGGAGTCTTTCCATCAACTTCAAGAGGCTTTGGGCCAGATACCATACAAAAAGTCTTACAGTTGGACCAAAACACAGGGACTATGGGGAAAAATATTAAAACATAAAAAACCACTGTTTAAAAAACAGAAGGATGGCTCCTCCGCAGATGTCACTGAAATACCTTGTGTGATTTCCTGCATTAAAAAGGCTCTCAAGTCAATGTGCCAAGAAATAAAACACAGGGTAGTCTACCACTGATTTCTCTGGAAACACAGGCCAAAGTGAATTACTACTGTCCAAGCACTGAAATGCACCAGTTCCAAATCCACCCGCGTATCTCCTGGACATTATCTACACAACCATTCAGACACAGAGCATAGGCACTGTAAGACCACACATACAGCATGAGCTATCCACCTGTGGGATTTCAAATGTCTTTAATACTATGAGACCACAGTCTTCTGGTCAGTGCCAGCAAGTGCCTCACAATGCCCCTGTGAAACAGGGCTTGAACACATTCTGCCATGGCACTCTGTGTTACAAAGCAAACATTTAGATGTTTCAATACAATGACTGGCATGGAAATAAGTGTCTTGCTTAGCTTTGCAAATGCGTGCATCTTTGTTTTAAGAGGTCATGCACGTCATTACCTAAAATAAATAAAATCATACAATATGTTGGGTTGGGACCTCCAAAGATCATCCACTCCAACCCCCCTATAATAAGCAGGGCCAGCGCTCACCAGATCAAATTGCCCAGAACCCCATCCAGCCTGACCTTTAAAGGCTCCAGGAATGAGACCTCCATCACCTCTCTGGGCAGCCTGTTCTAGGCATCTACCACCCTTAGATTCAAGAACATTTTCCTCCTGACCAGCCTCACTCTGCCCTTTTCCAGCTTCAAACCATGACCCCTTGTTCTGTTGTTCCCTGCCCTTGGGTACAGTCTTCCCCAGCCTTCTGATAAGGGAATCCCTTCAGGGATTGGAAAGTCACTAGAAGATGCCCCTAGAGTTTTCTCTTCATGCTCAACAACCACAGATGATATGATCCTCAGTGATTCTCTTCAAGGAAGTTGAAGTCAGGTGAAGTAAATACTTCAGTTCACCAACGTAAACCTTCAGACAGAATTCTAAGCTTTGAGAGTTCCAGCAGCCAAACCTGTCAGGTGTCCAGGACTTTCAGACAAATGGCCTCACTCTATATGAGATTCACACCTGGCACATGCACACACCACTGCCTTTGATCTTGAGCAGGCACATATGAATTGTCCCAAAGCTTCAGCATGTGCATTAACACAGACCCAATTCCTTCACACTATTGTGTGAAGGATTGTATGCCAGCATACAATTTTTTGTGTCTGTTTCATATGGGAATATAGGAGTTACAATTAGAGTTCTAAATTCATCAAGACTCTATAACACATGGGTCTAACTGAAGTATGAAAGGAACTCATTTGAAAAGCTGAAAGCTGGCAAAGCTCAAGAGTGCTTTCCTTGATAGCAAACAAATTACTTTGATTGGGACTGGCTGAGTAACAAAATCCAAACACTTAACTGGTTGACAGTAGCAGGAAGAAAAACTTTGATATCAAATTATTGTAATCTGCTCTGAGGATTTTTTATTTAAACACAGCTTCTGCTTTATCTCTGCCACTGAGACAGCTGTAAACCCCCCACATTATGAAGCCTATCTGAATCTTAAGAATTTATTTACACAAATGAACCCCTGTGCTAAAAAAGTTATTTCAGAGTGTGGGGCATTCCTGAGTCTACTTAAAATCAATATAGCTTAAACATACAAACAGGGGGATACAACCTTCTAGGTAAATACAGAGGGGGTTTCTTTACTGGTTTTCAGTTTTGAGAACTTTAGTCTGCAGCCCCTACAAAGAATTATTTGCTAAGTTGCTTAAAAAGCAGACTCACTAGAATAAAACTTGATTTTAGGAGAGAAATTATGTGGAGTGTTTGTTCAACACACAATTGACTTCTCAGGACAGGTTGTTTTACTGCTAGGAACTGTGGTAACACCTAATATGAAACAAATCATCTTAAAGGAAGGATAATTTTGAAGATGAGAGGGTAGACAATGAACCAATTGGTTCACCAGGGGTGAACCAATACAAATCCTGACTTTATGAATAGAAGTAGTCCGTGAGCTACTGTAATTTACAGTAGCATTCCTGATAATTAATGCAATTAGCTCTGGAAATAATCAAGGTAATTAGTTTTACTTTAAGTGTATAAGAACACAAGCATGTACAAAGCTGTGCTTCCTACAGCTCCAAGGCCAAGGTGAAAGTCCTTCGCAATAAACTACACCACCAGGTCTGGGATTTTTAACTACATTAAAGTCGAGACATCATGGAATCCAGTTGGAGCCATTCCAGACTCTCTGCTCCATCACTCAGCCTCTAATCAGAACCAGTTGAGGGGAACCTGACTACTCAGCAGTGACTCAGGCCCTTGGCATGCAGAGAATAAACAGAAAATAGCAAATTATTAATTCAAAAAACAACCCTCTGACAGAGGTGAGACCTCAACAAACACAAGGAGGTTTCTAAAGGATGTATGTGTGTACATTCCCCCGTTACTAAGGAAAGGAGACATTATATATGCAGCATGGGAAAGCTCCAGGGCTCAGCACACCTATTTCTTTCTCCACCTTCCCCTCCCTCCTTCTTTCTACTAATTGTCTAACTATGTATGTCTGAGGCAAGAGTTTGTCACAGTTTTCCATGCAATAAGCCAAGCTCAGCAGCAATTCAGATGAAATATCTGGGGTATTACAGCAGAACCTGCATGCAAGAAGACAAAGGTTGAAAAACTGAAACTAACAATTGGACATAGGCTTTGCCTACAATGCATCCAAGAGGAGCTTGCTTGTCATGGTACATTCCTTCTTCTCCTCAGTCCTATTTACTGCAGCATGCTTGAAGCTTACATTGTACAGGAAGCAGTCTGCAAATTCTCTGCAGAACTTCTGCACCCACAGCAGTGTATGAAGTGCCCTTCTTGCTCGTGCTGTAAATGTCTTCACAACCGGCTGTGCTGGAGCGGCAGCAGAAAACAAATCAGCTCCCTGATTGAAATTCATGTGGAACAGCCCTGCACAGGATTTCTCCATTCTCTTGACCCCCAGCAGTGACTTTAGTCAGAGTAAGATCCAAAGCAAATTTTGATCTCTTGGTTTTCCCACAACCCTCCCTATTGCTGGAGACTCTTATTTTCCCCAAACACCTACGTGCAGCTCCACTTGTCCAGAAACTGCAGGTCTCCATAGCAGCATGTGTTCTTCCTCAGTGACCCAACGTTCCACTCTCTCCTTGGCAACATTTACAAGGGACACCACATGGCTGCTTACAGATGTGTGTTAGCAGTGTGTTTACCTCCAGATGACAAGTGATCAGACACACTGTAAATACACACACAAACACATGCTTGTTCAGAATGGTAGACCCTCAGCTATCTGGGATTGGCAGAAGGGGAAGTCACTTTGTGCACCTTATTCCTTTCCAGAAAAATCATAAGATTGGAAAAACAAATTCTGACCATCACATCTAATTACATGAAGCCAAGTTTCAAGACTTCAGAAAAGGAAATCAGGTTTCCAAGAGTGTGGAACTTAAAACTGACTATCGATTGCTGACAGTGCTGTACCTCTGGTATTCTTTGTCACTATGAGGCACCACACTTAATCTGGATGCCTGACATGGAAATCCTTAAGCCGTTATGAATCCTGTTGCCATGGTATTGGTATATACATACCTAGGTACACACACTTGTGTGCTTATTTGTCTGGAAGGCTGGAAAATATAGGACAATTGGGGAATCTTCCTGGATGAGTCACTATGGGAGCTGCTTCAAGGCTTCCAGGGCGGTCTGGATAGTCTTCTGGCTCTTAATGTGTTTCAGTAAGGACTGCAGGCTTTGGTGTAACCTTGATGATTCTTTCCCTTGGCAGCTTTCCACCTTTGTGAGGTAAAGACTGAGGTTTGTGAGAGCAGCAAGGGAAGAAAGATTAGTAAGTGATTCTCGATAGCTCCTTAACCTCTTCCATTTCTTTCCCTCTTGGGTCTCATTTCTTCCCCATCATTTCCTCAAAATGCACTTGAAACGCTTTGCCATTGCCAAACACAACCACAAAATCTCTGTTGACTAGTCTTCCACAATAGAAAACAAACATATACACATATAAATGCATATACTTCATAACAACCCCTTCAAACCTAGAGCTTGAAGTGATTTAAGACTTTCTAAAAATAGCACAGGCTGTGACTGAAAACCCCATGAGTTTTCTTTCATTCCAATCTAGGAAATAAAGCTTTCATCAGCCTCAGACTCCAGTTCTAATAAAACAAGGGAGTGCCTTTCACTTGATGTTACCACTGACGCCTCAGGTGGTGCTCAGCAGTAAACGTTTAGCTCAGACCCTTATGGATGGAAACTTTAAAGAGATCCACAGCTTTGTCAGCAGGAGAGAATCCAAAGGGATTTGATCCTGCTGAAAGGAGTTTTGCATGAAGATGAGGGTTAACAACAAGGACAGAGACACTCCATTCAGCTGCCCTTTAAAGTCAGGAGACCTCCTCAGGCAAAAGGATGGGTAGGGAAAACACCAGTAAAGCAATATTTTTTAACCCACTAGAACTCAAGCTGCCAGTGCTGTAAGGACTCTCAGACTAACAGCTTGTATCACTAAGGGCTGCATTGCAATGGAACTGATGACCTGGATTAGACCAGAATTGCTAATGTTAGCTCAACAAAGTTCCTCGTACATCCTGCCTGCCCTGTCTAGGCCATAAGTTCCTTGTGACCAGGACTGTCTCATTAGACTGTTCTCAAAATGCTTCTAAAAGTGGAGGCTACCATGCAGGGCAGGCAGGACAGCTGAGAGAAAGTCAAAAAAGTGTAAGTGATTTGACTGTTCTTCACTACCTCCTATCAAGTCTAAGCAAGAGAAAGTGAAGCCAACTGGGAATCTTACAATTCATGGAAGCAGGGATTGGTCTCTTGGGAGAACTACAGGGAAGTAGTCAGGGCTTGTAGGAAAGCAACAAGGGAGGCCAAGGCCCTCTTGGAACTGAAGCTGGCAAGGGAGGTAAAACAGAACAAGAAAGGCTTCTACAAATACATCAGTAGAAAGAGGAAGAACAAGGAAGGCGTAGGGGCACTACTGAGCGAGGAGGCAGCCTTAATAACTGAGGATGCAGAGAAGGCAGAGTTGCTGAATGTCTTCTTTGCTTCGGTCTTTACATCTAAGGCCGAACTCTCCTATGACCCCCAGAACTTGGATGAAGGAGAGGAAGCCTGGAGGAGGGAGTGTTCCCAACTGGTCAGCGTGGACTGGGTTAGGGATCAGCTATGCAAATTGAACATTAACAAGTCCATGGGCCCTGATGAAATG
>VZRI01009263.1:61076-81238 GCA_013397515.1 Upupa epops | reverse complement strand
GACTCCCCAGGGAGGTCGTGGAGTCTCCTTCTCTGGGGACTTTCAAGGCCCGCCTGGATGCGTTCCTCTGTGATCTGTGTTAGATAGTTTTGTCCTGCTCCGGCAGGGGGGTTGGACTCGATGATCTCTTGGGTCCCTTCCAACCCCTAACATCCTATGATCCAACTGTGTCATGGATCATTTAGAAGAGCTTCTAAGGAAAGGAAATGACCATTAAGCCCCTGAATACCTAGAAGCTATCGACTGAAATAAAGATGATGGGATAAGTTTCAGGTGAGTATCAAAGAAAAACTAGTCTTTCAGCACAAGGACAGTGCACAGGACGGTGAGAGATCTTCCAAATGAACCCTGGAACAGAAGATTTTGTGGTTCCTCTGTCTTGCAGCTCATTCTGAAGTACTGCATAATACCAATCTTCCATGCAAAACTAAAACAGGGGACAAGTACAGACCTTAAGTCCTTGTCTAAGTGATGCAGAGGAGATATCCCCATGGCATTTGGCTCCGAGGTCAGCAAGTGGCCTCTGCAGCAGCTTTCAGAAGGCTGACACTAAAAGCCTAGTCTAAACACCACTGTTTGCCCAGTGGCTTTCTCACCCATGAAGCAGTACAGATGAACTGTGCAACTTACTGGCCTGGAGCTGGCTGCTGCAATCAAAAGTGTTTCCACTCCTAGTGCTGGCTTGTGATCAGGCCAGAAGGAAAGCAGGATGTATTTTCTTGCTGCTAAATGTTTTGTCTGCCTGTTCCTTAACCTCACTGATGTAAACTCTGTACTTTTTTTGTCCTCTGCCTTCAGTGTTTAATTTCTGTTTCAGCCTAATGGCTAGTTGGGATGTATTTGCTTTTACTTTGATTTATTGCCAAGCTGTGTCTGAAAACAGAGAGGGATGGATGATGGAGATGTTTAAAAACATATTACAAGCTATTAGAACTCATTGCTTGTGCATGTTTCAAGAGTGTTTCCTCCTCTGAAATGAGGCTGATGTTCTCTGAACACCATTTCCCCTTATTCTGCCTCCCCACCTCTCCTCCCAGCATGTCACCACAACACAGAGGTGTGTTATGCTTTGATGGGATACTGTGATCAGATCATCTGAGCTTTACAGAATCATAGAATGTGAAGGGTTGGATGGGACCTCTGGAGATCATCTAGTCCAACCCCATGCCAGAGCAGGATCTCCTAGGACAGATGACACAGAGTTTCATCCAGGAGGGTTTTAAAACTCTCCATAGCCTCTCTGGGCTGCCTGTTCCAGGGCTCCATCAACCTCACAGGAAAGAAGCTTCTCCTCATGTTGAGGTGGAGTTTCCTATGTTCTAGCTTACCCCCATTATTCCTTGTCCTATCACTGGTACCACTGAAAAGAGAGTGGGCCCCTTCCTCTTGACATCCACCACTCACATATTTACAGACATTAACAAGATCAATCTCAGCCTTCTCTTCTCCAGACTGGACAGCCCCAGCTCTCTCAACCTTTCTTCACAAGAGAGATGTTCAAGTCCCTTAATCATCCTCATAGCTCTCTGTTGGACTCTCTCCAGTAGATCCCTGTCTCCCTTGAACTGGAGAGTTCAAAACTGAACACAGTACTCCAAGTGTGGTCTCAACAGGGCAGAGTAAAAGGGGAGGAAAACCTCCCTACACCTACTGGACACTTTTCTTGATGCACACCAGGATACCATTGGCCTTCTTGGTCAAATGGACAACTTACTGTCCCACAAGTTTGCTCAAAGAAAAAGCAAACTACTCCCACAAAATACAAGACTTTTAGAATCTAAACAGGTAGCTGCAAAAAGGCAATTATTTTTATCTGGTTGGCATTCTTCTGCAGCAGAGCTCCATATCCAAGGGTTAGAAAACCAGTGAACCAGTGTGAATGAGTGAACCAGTTGTGAGTTCCAGCTGGTTAATACCTCCACATCAGCCCCAGTTATGGGACATTCAGACTAATTATAACACATCATAACCAGCAATGTGCATCTCTGTCGAAAAGGCTCACGGGGAGCTGGACATTTCCTGAGCACTTCACCTTTGCCCCTCTTTTAGGGCAACTCTTTACCCAAGCTGGGGGTTACATCGGAACCTGCTCCATTACAGAATTCTTTTCTATAGCTGCCTGTGCTTGGCACAATAAGCAAAAGGTTTGCATTTGATTACTGCTTGAGTCCTTGCTCACTGAGAGGCTGCGTATAGCAAATGACTTGACTCTGCATGATGAGAACCATTGTCTCCAATATTAAATTAGTCCAAGCATGGAAAGCCATCAAGGTGCTCATAGAGAGAGGTTAGCAGCATAGATTGGAGAAAACAGAATCTCTCTTGGGATGCAGTCTTGCGTCCCAAATCTGACCACATGCCATTCACATGAAGCTTGTAGCCACAAGGCAAAGAAATTCTGAAAGGCCAGTGAGAAGTGCCCATCCCCCATCCCCCACCCTCTGCTGACTGACTCTTAAGTAGGATGTCATCTCTTCTTGTCTTGCATGCATTGGGTTTGAAGTCTCAGATCTCAGGCTCTTAAACATAAACGAAGAAACAGTGACAGAATCCTGCCCGATTTCTCATACAAGTAATGATCAGAGGGAACCTGCTCAGGAAAAGCAAATCCACACCGTTTCACAAAGCAAATTCACGTTTCTTATTTCTTTCTTGGAGCAGTAAAGAAAAGTTAGAGGGCTATGAAGTTACACCACTGACTTCAGTAGTAGTTTCTGATTCACAACCCATGTAGATGAGGTTATCATGAAGATCGAAGGAAAAGGTGAAGCTTAGTAATAAGTCTGAGGGCAAACTGCAAACCTAGAAGTTTTCCTGGAAGGGTAAGTCTGTTCTGCACAAAGGACAGCAGTGGCCTCAGGACTAGCCTGCTGCTGTTTTGTACATTTAGAAATCACCCCTTTTTTGTAACCTTCTATTTGTAGCACTATATTTATATTTAAATATTACAAACAGAGCAGAAAACACTTTCAAAAGACACACTCCAGTGTGTATCTAGTGCTGCCACTGGAGAGATGAAAGAGCTAGCAATTGCAGAGCTCTTAATCCCCTAACACAGTGACACTGGTTAAACATGACAGAAGTGAAAGAGCAACAAAAAGAAGTTATTTGCCTTATTTTAAAGAGCCTGCTGTCCCTAGAAGAGTTCCTTTCCCCAAATTTTTCACCCCCAAAAGCCAAATAAACCCAGGCTAGCTTCCAGAATATGCAATCTGAGCAAACAGCTATCTGGGATCTCATGAGAGTACTGGTGACTTACCACACTGAGTTGGTTCTTATTGCACTGAGCACACAGTAGCAGGCATAGTTTGCATCTACCTTCACCACAAATGGATACCTGCACCAAACAGAGAGGGTAAGCTCCCTAAGAGATGTTTTTTTCATTGACCTGGCTTTAAAGAAATCCTTTACTGGGTGTCACTGTTGATACCAAATTATAAGATGTTCCAAACAAGTTAAACGGAAGCCCCAGCCCACAGAGCTCTTCTTGAGATAAGTTGTCTGGATCCACAATGATATCAAAACAAAAAGAGGGAGCTCAGCTTCAAATGGTACCTCGAGTCACAGCAAATAACATTAGGTAAATAGCAGCAGAAAGGTTCTAGAACTAACCCAACACAGTGACTCCCAGCAGACAGCATCAACAAACCTGTGTCTGTTCTATTGCCCATTCATGTATTCCCACCCACAGCGCTAACATGAAGTCTTCAAACTGTTTTCAGACAAATTTGGATCCAGTTATTGACTGCACCCACACAAAATCTACTCTTACTTTTTCTAGATTTATTTAATTGAGAAATAGAATCATACAATGTGTTTGGTTGGAAGGGACCACCAAAGATCATCCAGTCCAACCCCCTACAACAAGCAGGGCCATCACTCACCAGATCAAATTGCCCAGAGCCTCAGCCAGCCCGACCTTGAATGCCTCCAGGGATGGGGCCTCCATCCCCTCTCTGGGCAGCCTGTTCCAGGGATCCCCCACCCTCAGATTCAACAACTTTTTCCCCCTGCCCAGCCTCACCCTGCCCTTTTCCAGCTTCAAACCATGACCCCTTGTCTTATTATTCCCTACCCTTATGAACAATCTTCCCCATTGTTCAGACAGCCCCTTTGAGGGATTGGAAGGTTGGTATAAGGTCTCCTTGGAGCCTTTTCCTCTTCAGGCTGAACACCCCCAGCTGCATAAGAGAGGTGCTCCAGGCCTTCAATCATTTTTGTGCCCTCCTCTGGACTCACTCCATACCCAACAAGCCCATACACTTTTATACTGGCATACCTGACCTAAGTTCAGCCATTGCACATCCTGAATAGTGCAGGGCACACTGGTCTACACCTAAGAAGTAGAGTTGCCAAAAGAAAGGAAAGTGAGAGGAATAGAAAGGAGCTGTTTGCAATAAAACGATCAAATGAATTATCACTCAGTGGTCATGTGAGCATGATCAGTTCACAGCAACAGATGAGTATGGGCTAGTGATTATTACACTTAGGAAGTAAAAGCACAACAAGGGAAGAAGGCATGGCCAGGTGACTTATCCCCTAGCCTGAGGTTTACTAAGAAGTGTGAACTAGATGAAGTCATCATCACTACAAGGCCACTCAGTGTCTTCTATGCCTTTGTAGTGCCGTTTCAGCACTTTCTTGTACTATTTTTACTATCTAGTTCTCCTTTAGCAGTACATTGTTAGCAATAAGCTCCTATTGTTTCCATAGATCAGCATTTCCCTGGTACAAGCACAGTGCCCGATTTGTATAGCTTCAATATTCACCTCCTCAGCAAAACCATCAAGGTCAAAGCACCTCTTTATGCACACTACCACTTATACAGGGTAGAATACAGGACAGGAATGCAAATTCTTGCCGGATATCCATGAGAAGTTCACAATTTCAAGTACTAGTGCTAAAAAAATAGTTAAACTGTAAAACACTTGGAAAAACAGACTCACTGCAGCAATAACCTCCTATGTAAAACCAATAGCAAGCACATGCAAAGTAACAGAAGTACATTAAGTATTTAGCCACATCCCTTTAAACCCCTACAGCTTGAGCACAAACCAACTCCTATGTTCCCCTGTTGTTAGGGCGGTAGCTGTTTAGCAGCCATAGGTATTTTTCCACAACAACTCAGTAGCAGGAAATATCCAGGCTCTTTGGAACAAATTCTTCACCTATTCCACTTAATTTTGCAAAGAAATATAGCTCCACTGCTTTCTTGCCATGCCCTGTCCCTCCCAAGCCCAGACATGCACTAAACACTTAGACTCACGAACTGAATCTGAAAGCAGAGTTCTGCCTCAGATCCTCACTTTGAACTCGCTGAAGCTTTGACTTCAGTAGGGCCCCCTAATTCCTGAAAGCCAGTACCTTTGTGAAGAAAAGCTAGCAGGTGTGACATGGCTTTTTGTAAGGCAAAAGCTGACGAAACAACAGGTAAACATTAAGCTACAGAAAAGGAACAATCATACAAGGAGCACAGCAATAGCAAACAAAGTTCAAACAAGTAGCAGGCTCGCTCTCTCTAAACTCCACTGAGCATCTCTCCCTCAGTATCTAGAGATTAGGTACCTAAACAAAAAGAAGTTAGAGGTTTCAACACAGGAATAACAGGAAAATTTATGGCCTACAACTGCCTGACCTCTCCTACAAGAGCAGTCTGCAGCTTAAGCTATATGACCTGTCTGTCTTCTTTTTGAGCTCAGGCATTTGCCTCTGCAAAGAAAAGCCTTGACAAGAACACTGCAGAGTCATAGTTTTCTCATTTGAACAAACATGAGCCCGGCCAAGCTAAAGACTCTTCCTTGATGCTCAGTGGCAATTATGGTTTCCCTGAGAATTTGGTCAGCTTTGGAAGGCCAGACTGTGTATCAGTCCACCTCCTCAGGCTTTGCTAGTCAAGCTATGATCCTTAATCATCACCTTAACCTCCATGAGCAGATCCCAAAAGCTGCTCAGTTGCCTGATGCCAGCCATGACTTAATGACAGCCTTCCCTACTGGGCATTTCCATTACGATCAGCAGTTCTCATATTTGCTTTACTGGTTAGGCTTCCAGCTGTACAAAGTCCTTCCTGTATGAAAGCTGCACATGGGTTTGATTTAGGAGCCCATACCCACATGTCATTTCCAGCATACCCACAACCAGCAAGCATGTTTCCAGAGAAATCAGCACAAGCAAGAAGTCCATCACTCAGCTTCAAAGCTGAAGAGTAGCAATAAAGATTAATTCAAACAGGGCAGTTTGTTCATTTATGAAACACTCTCTTGTTCAGCCTCCTAGAACACCATAATGAAACGGTTTTCCTTGGCCACATCTAGATGTCACATAGCCACGGCTGCATAAATGCCTTCAGATATGGAGGGCAATGAGATTTGCTTTCTGTGCACAGAGCAAGACTTTCTCTTTCAGTATAGCAAAAACCCTTGTGCTGTACCTGATCTGAGAATAAACAGAAGCCTTTTCTGCTTAGAGACAAGGGCTACCCTCTGTGGCCTAAGCATATATTGCAGAACAAAGCACAGCTGCACAGACATCTCAAAGTTTCTTCGAACACAACCTCAATAAGAGCACAGGATAAGAGCAGTTGCTCTACTTCTTGCAAGGAGGTTACCTTTAACAAACTTCACTGCCCAGCCCAGCTAATTCTGGTACCTAGAACTTCCCGACACTTCTTCAGCACATGCTGTGGGCACTTTTCATGACTGGCAGCTACAAGGATCTCCTATAGCTCAGGGGCAACATGTTGATAGAATAGAATCATAGATTATCTCAACTTTGAAGGGACACATCATCCCGTTAAACTCCCTATTTCTCACAGGACTAGCCAAAATTAAACCAAAGGATTGAGGGTGCTGGTTTAGATTAAGACCAATCTTTTTCTCATGGCAGTTGACAAGATAGACTTCTATTCCAAAATTGTAGTCCAGTGCTTCAGGCCCAGAGCACAGCAGGAATGTGTATGGGTAACAGTTCCGCTGAAGTTCTGATTTCAAGAATAAACATTTGCAGAATCTATCAGAAACTTTGGGCAGTTATTTCAAGCTCAAGTTCTACTGCCAGGATATTCCAGCTTCAGAGAATAAACCTTTAGGCAGGATGAAGACAGCAATTGACTACAACTCAGAAGAGTGGTGTTCAGGCATCCAGAGACCTAAGATGGCTTTGAAAGCTTCCCCTGTGCAACACAGAGGGACCTGTTTGAGAAGGCAATTCAATTCTCAACTGAAGCTCTAAGTGGCTTTTAGCTCCTCCAGATGCTGCTGTTTCCAATGCCTACAGTTATGGCAGTGTCTCTAGGCAAAGATCAGGTTAATCCCTGGTTAAAGTAGATTGAAGTGTGACCTTCCATACAGTTTACACTGGGTTGGATCCCAACCTGGACAACCAAATGGCTCAACACACACTACACTTACTGAATGAGCAGGTACAGGCTCAAGCTACTTGGGTATAAACTGTAAGAGTTAAAAATGTTGAGTATATCATACAGATCAATGGGAGCTTAAAAAACCTCTCTATTTGAAGGAGCAGGCCATTTCTTTTACTCCTAAATGTACCAAGCTAAATTAGAGCTAGTGCATAGATTGGTAAGAGAGCAGGGCTGAAGAATAGCTCTATAAATGGAAAGCTCCTGTAACACAGATAAGCAATTTTTCCAAAATGAGAGGGTAACTAAGCAGACCACAAGAATTTTGGCTGAGAGGAGATCTTTTGTGGAAGGGAGTCATTTATCTCTATTTTCCTTCTACAGCTCCTGGAGGAGCAGAAAATCCTTAAGATTTATAACTGATGATAAATGTGTCCAGTACCATTACAGTGCTAAAGTGGCCCAGGATGGACTACCCCACATACTGAGCATCAAGCGACTTAGAAATCCACTTAAAGGCTCTAACATGCAACTGTTCAGGCACCTGAAAATTGCCTACTACCTGCTATCTCTGTGCTAGTGTTAGGTTACCAACAGCTTTGTTACAGAGCTTTACGGAAGAACTCTCTCCCCCTCCATCACTTTTAGCTGCCCTCCTTGGATAAGAGCCAAGGTTTCAAGGACAGCTCTGATGAAAGAGTAACTCAAGAGAAAACAAACTGGAACTGAACAAAGGCACCCTCACATACCGCCTTCCCCACTGGAGCCAAGGGTTCTTATTTCCTTAGTGACTTTCAACTTAGGACGCTTCCACTACGTTAACTAGAACAACATTTCTTTCAGCAGTACCCAACTGCTTCTGCCAGCTCTGGCCATCTCAGCCAAACCTTGCCTTACAGCTCACCCACTGAGCAGTTTAACCTCTGGCCCAGGCTGAGTTTTATCATCCCAACATTTCTATTACTCCAGATTTAGGGTTCTGTCCCATGTCCAGTTGTCCACTAGCCAGCAAATCCCATAATCAGCAAAACCACACTGCCATGCTTCCCTTAAGAAGGAACAAAGGGTAGATGACACTGCAAAGTGAATGACACTGCAAGGTGATTAAGAGCCCTGCTGTACTGCTCAGAGAGCTAGCATGTGAGTTCCCAGCCCTTTGGAAAACCCAGAGAGAGAAGCAGCCAGTACCCAGCCCATGTGGTAGATAGTGATAACTCTAGGTGTTGCAGAAAATTCCAAAGAGTGACAGGTATCCCAACAAGCCTTACACAGTTGTATTGGTGCCCAGAATAAGGGCACCAAAAAGAGAAGACAACAGAACAATTTAATGGAACTTGGCTAGCACATTTTGTTGGCGGTCTCATACCTCTAGGACCTTTCAGCAGCCAAATTTCTTCCTAATGACACAGGAATGTGTGTTTGGTTGTGTGGTCCATCTTTGCCTTTCAAGCAGATTTAAGAGTTAAGATGTAGTACATTGTTCCGGTCCCTCAATTCTACGCATTTCTAATAATAACTTTTTCTTTTGACTTCAAAAAAGTCTTCAACCTCAAATACCATTAGTGACATCAACAGCCTTCTGAACTTACTTTCCCGGTGAGTGGCAGTGGGTAAAGTCTGCGAGCAAGCGAACTTTCAGCTTTGGTCACCCTCACTTTTGAAATGTAAAGGATGAATTATAATTGATGTTTTTGTTCTCAATAGAGGGAAGGAATATCCCAAATGTAGACATTTGCTCTGTAGGAACACAACTACATAGCTAAATCAAGTGTCTACTCGTAAGCCCATAGAAGCTACAGACAAACAGTTTGAAGCCTCACAAATCAAGATACTTAAGAGTCCAGAGTTCGTTGCACAGACAGCATCACCATGAAGGTTACACCCTGCTGCAAGTGAAGTCAAATGGGCTGCAGCTGCAGGGCAGAGTAAAGCTACTTCTTGACATGAGTTAGGGACACAGGAGAAAAACATGAAGAGGAGCAGCTGGCTAGACAAGGCCTCCACTACAGTGAAAATACTTGGTCAGAAAATGAAAGGCATGAAAGCCTTTGTTTTCAGGATGGACACTCGCTTACCTCGTTCTACAGAAGTTAGTTACAGAAAGTTCTGTTTTAACCCTATTTTTCTTCTAAACCTATGTATCCTCTCCTGCCCCACCTTCCATTTGCTTTCCCTCCTAAGTCCCACATTTTCTTCTCTGCAGGTAAAATAAACAAGAAAATACAAGAGTATCTTGTGAATTTGCCAAGTTTCCAACACTCAAGCTTCATGATGGTGTAAGATAAATTTTTTTTCCAATACAAAAATCCTTACAGAAGTCTTTTCCCAGCAGTCCTGACTGTGCCAAGCAAGGCACCAAGAGGAACACAGCAGGCACTTCCTTCTGCTACCCAACACTATTGGCTCTGCATCCTAAGAAGGGGATGGGGATGATACTTTCCCTTACACATAGAAGGTGGCTCCTAGGGCAGAAAACAGAGCCACAGGCTGCATGAATGGAAAGAATCAGATCTTGGAGAAGGAACTACCCTCAAGAAGGAAGAATGAAAGGTATGAGCTCCTTTTCTGATGTGTTCCATAAGCAGCAGCTACGTGTTGCTTCCATCCCTCTCCTCAGGACAGGCTGTACCCTGCTCTTCTCCACACTGCTCAGTGTGTTACACCACAGGTTACTCAAGTATCCTGGAGACTTCGAGTGTGCTGCTGGAGAGAGGAAGGGGAGAACAAGATGACTTATGAATAGAGCTATTCACCATAACCCACGGTTGGCATTCTTTTCAGCTTGGAGCAGCGGCCAGGCTCTCCAACGCTAACCACAGGTGGAGGCTCTGCCAAGAGAGATGCTGAGAAAGGGGAAAAATCCTCCTGGTTGATTTGTATTTAATCAAAGTAAGCTACTAAAGCCAAGACTCATACCATACAGGGACTTGAGATACCTCTCTGTTTAGAATAGTAGACTTTGCTGTAGATAACTAAACCTGGATTATTTTCTCCCCATGCAAAGAGAAAAGCAGGCCAGTGTTAACCAGAACCACTTGTAGATTAATGCCAAGCCGTGGGAGTAGCTGTGGACAATTCTATTTTCTTCTTCAAAACATCAATCTCTTCCATTGTTACTGAGAACTCAAGCCAACTAAGGCGGTACAGCAAAATCAGGCTGCCTGAAATCTGAAGGGCAATAATCCCAGAGGCAGTTTTAAGGGTCAAAAATGCTTACAGCAAAGTTTGATCCTAAAGGATTTTTATTTTCCTTCAGGAATAAGCCATAACCAAGTGACTTGTACAATTCAAACACTTCACCGAGGCATCAAGAGCCAGGAAAGTGCCCAGCTCTTCTTTCAGCTATCTTTCTCCTCCTGAATGGTCTTTATTCTCTGCAGAGGTCCTGCATTTCTCACATAAGTCAGATAATTTTGAATGTTTGGCACCTGAAAGTTCAGCTACTGTGAACTCAGCTGAGATACTATAGACAAATCTTCATCAAGACCTTTGTGGTCTTGAAGACACCACCAGAAGAATGAAATCTCATTATTATTCCTCTAAAGAAATGGATTAATAGGGTTCTTTTGAGGGGCTATACAAGCAGCGCCAAAATGCCAAGTATTGTTTCCTACAAACCTCAGCTGTAAAAGCCTGCTGCAGAGCTGGGAGTTACTGCAGCAGCATGAGAGCATCTCAAATTTAGCTTGTGTGAAGAGATCTTGCTTTGAAGTGTTATAGTTGTACTGTGCAAAGGTGACATTTGAAGTATCTTACCTGGGTGTCCTAGAGGATGATAAGCTTGATATGGGTCACAAACATGCAATTTCTGCCCAGAAGGCTAACTGAATCCTGGGCTGCATCAGAAGTATGGCCAGGGGATCGAGAGAGGGGATTCCACCCCTCTGCTCTACCCTGGTGAGATCTCACCTGGAGTCCTGCATCCAGTTCTAGAGCCCCCAAGACAAGAAAGATGTACTGCTGTTGGAGTCCAGAGGAGGCCACAGAAATTATCAGAGGGCTGGAGCACTGCTGTCTTGAAGACAGGCCAAGAGAGTTGGGATTGTTCAGCTGGGAGACGACTCTGGGCAGAACTACAGCAAACTCCCAACCACTGAAAGGGGCTGTCAGAAGGCTGGGAATGACTGCTCACAAGGGCAGGGAATGATAGGATGAGGAGTCATGTGTTGAAACTGGAAAAGGGCAGAGTAAGGCTGGACAGGAGGAAGAGGTTCTTGAATCTGAGGGTGGGGGATCCCTGGAACAGGCTGCCCAGAGAGGTGGTAGAGACCCCATCCCTGAAGCCATTCAAGGTCAGGCTGGATAGGGCAATCTGGTCTGGGGAGTGATGGCCCTGCTTGTTGTAGGGGGATTAGACCAGATGGCCTTTAGAAGTCCCTTCCAACCTAATTCTATGATCAGGTCTCATGCACATGTGGTTAGGAAATCACAGTTCAGTAGCATGGCCAGTGGTGGCTGGTAGTACTTATTGCTGAGAGAAGTACACAACAGGAGAAAAGACTATTCAAAATGTTGAAGTCCAATTCCCTGCAATATCTTGGTCACCTCGTGTCCCAGGGCTCTTCTGAAAACAAAGGTTAGTTATTAAAGCCTATTGTCTGCTTGTTCATAATGTGTTAAGAAAACTCCATGGGAAACTCTTGAGAAAGCCCAGCTCTGTGGGACCACGTGTGCTGGAGAGTAGAGCTGCCCCATGACACTAGTTTGAGCTGGTATTCGAGGTGGAGCAGTAGTTATCATGTGCCTCTGAGGCAAACACTCCTGTGTGATTGGATCAGTCAGGGCTTCTCTTTGGTTTTCATAATGGAAAGCCATGAAGTCAAGAAAGATACCCAAGCCTGATGTGACTATTATTGCACATTAGGTCAGCTTTCTAATCCTTGTTCCTCGTGGACACAGTTCTCTGCTTCAAATTTCTAGCCTGAGAGCTTTTATCTCCAAGACACTATTCGACTGGTCACCTGTGTGAGTGCAGATGCTGTTACTCCCCTTACTCTTTTTGCAGTGGTACCATTCTTTCACAAGCAACACTCATGTCAGACCATGACTTGCATGCAGTATGTGTGCTTCTGCTGTGCTTCAGATGTCCCAGCCTAGTCAAAAAAATCAGTTACACTCAGAACAAATCTCCACTGGTTTCTCTTAGAAGTAAAATGTTTAACAGCCCCATTTCAATCAAAAGATTAATTAAACCTTTTCACAGACAATGACATCTGAGCTTTGGTGAATCAAGTGCCTCCACATGTAGCACCCACCTCCTCATGCTCCTGTTGGTAATTCTTGCTTCCCTACTACAAGTACTGTAGATTTCCGTGCCAACTGTAATCCCCATGCTATTAAGGACACATGAACTCCTTGCCCATTTCTCCTGCAGGAGCATGCAAAATTTTGTGTGGAAGAGGCAGCCACTGACAAAGCTAGAGGAGACGGAGCAGACACCACTGATCAAAGTGGTCTTGCAGAGTTTCAGGGACAAATAGAATGTCAAATGCTGAATTTCTTCCAAAATAATAATCCCTCACCAGCTCTACGGGAGGAGCTCTGTTGTCTTCCCCACCTTCCCGAGTTGTTTAGGATCTGAATGCTGAAGGCACCAAACACTTTCTTTTCCATTGAACTCCCAGGAGCATTGCCCAACCACTCTACCCTTGCTTCCATGTGGTTTGTCTTTCTCTCCCTGCACTTTCAGAGCATCTTTAAAACAACTTAACCTTGTTCAGTGTATTAAGTTGGCTGTCTAAATCAGAGCTAAATCAAAAACATCACTGATGATTTGGACAGATACAAGCTGTGTAGGATGCTTGCCAGCATTATATTTGCTTTTGTCTTCATAAAAATCTTGTCCTGGGAGGCGGAGGCTTGCAGCCAGTAGGAGTCTGACAAAGGCATGTGCTTTTATATATGCGCTCTTTTCTGGTTTTTTTAGAAAATGATTTTTGTAGTCAGCCAGCTTCATGAGTTATTTCAGGCCACTGCTGCTAGCTTGTTGATCAGATGCACAGCGTGATGATGTTTTGAAAGAAAATGACTCGTTCCTGGCCCTTGCAGATTCTTCTGTAATTAGTTGCAAGAGACTGGAACTGCAGCACCCTGGCTGTCCCAGATGTCTCACTGTCTTTTAACAGTGTGATATATGCGAGCACCCATGCTGGGAGTTGGCTGTATGGATGGACTGGGATCTTCCTGTGGGAAAGGAGAGAGTGTCAATAGCAAAGGTTTGGTAGTGCCTTATTGACAGACAGTTTTTACATTGTTCAGTGCTGTTTCAGAAATTGAGGAGTATGAAATCCTGGCATCTTCCATCACCACCACGAGTAGCCTTAAGGGATTTGATTGCTCAGTGCTGTAACCAGGGCTCCTGCATGGGAAAAGTCTGAGTTTTGTGAGGCTGCCTTGGATTCTCCATCTCTGGAGATATTCAAAGCCTGCCTGGATGTCTTCCTGTGCAGCCTGCTCCAGGTGAGCCTGATTCAACAGAGGGGTTGGACTAGATCTTCAGAGGTCCCTTCTGACCCACCAGTCTGTAGTTCCACGATTCTGTGAAGCATAGTCATTATTTTATGTTTCCCATGGGAGTGTGTGTGTGCAGCTTATCCTTGCTCAGCCTCACCTTTCTTTATGCTGGTGGAACTGGTAAGAGCATTTAATAGTTGCAGAACATTAAATACTGTCATTTGCAGGCTTCAGTGTGAAGGATGAACACAAATATGTAAAGGATTAACACAAACGGAACAGTGGCTGATCTGTGCTGTTCAGCAGAATTTGGTTCAATGCCAGCAGTTAAGGCAGCAAAGCTGATATGCAAGACACAACCTGCTGAAACACAGTAATGGTTGGACTAACAGACTTGGTGGGGAGATTGTTGAGCACATTACAGGCAGGATGCTGGTGTTCTCAGGGTTTTCACATGAACAGGAAGGCACAGCTGCCTGTCAGGTACCAGGAATTTAAGGTAGCAAGAAGCTTTTCTTTAAGACAAGGTAAGAATAAACTAAGGTGGGAGTAGAAAAGAAGGTGCATTTAGCAACAGCCCACTTCAGCTCTCACTTGGAAAGGACTAGGTACTGGAGTTCCTTCTGCATATGGATAGAATTTGTGGTGGTTTGTTTTTTAATCCTGTGTACCAAAGCCCTGTGAAAGCAGCCTCATCACCAGTTCTCTTCTCCGTGACTCTCATGACCTGTGCTGTTCCTGAAGACAAGAGTTTCCATACAGAAAACTCAGAAACTTGAGAGCAATTAATCTGTTCCATTTAACAACCGTTTTCTTCTGCTTTCCTTTACCCTACAAGGCAACTAAGCCTATGAAATACTGGGAAGAAATGCTTTTATGGCCAGAGGGGCCCTAAAACTGCCATCTACCTAGGAGACCGAAGGCATGCTTAAATCTCCAAGAAGGCTGATGTTAAATTACATATTCAGTAGATCCTGGAGTTGGACTACTTCTACCTTTATGTAATCCTTCCCTCTCCCTGCAGTGATCTGGCAGCCACCAGCAATATGAGGGATATTGTTTGAAGTGATGTTGCAAGGTGTTGGAACTTAACCTGTAAAGGATCTTTCCAGCCCAAACAATTCTGTGGCATTTTGGAGGTTCCTTCAATAGCTGAGTTTATGTATCTAGAGGAGTTAATATGCTGAGATAGAACAGGATAAGTATTTGCATTTATATGACACATCAGATCAGTGGCAGAGTAGGGAAGAGAGGAGATGGAGGTACTCCCCTGTGTTTTCTACTTTTCCTCTATCGATGCTAGGCTCTTGTTGACCTTGCTGCCTCCCAACTACATGTTCCTGCTTCTCTGACTGACAGCAGAAGATCAGGAAGGAACCCAAGCTGAATTTCAGCTGCCAGTTTGATTTGCCTCTTGGCCAGGAAGATAAAGGCCCACTGAAGGTTTTCTCTTGGCAGAATCACAGTCTTTAATTGTACCAAAGCCCTGCTCTGGGTTTCAAAGGCTACAATCTGCTTGAACTACCCCAGTGTAGCACTTTGGGTGAAGCTGCAATGCAATTTTAAAGCAGTTCTGCGTTTGTGCTACCTCCCCAGTTGCTTCATTGTCCCAGCCACCAAGCAAGGTGATGTAGATGTTTGGTGCCAGTGTTCCTGGCTATAATTTATCCATGCTTCTACCTCCTCCCTTTTTAACTTCCTCCTTTCTAAGACCAGTGATATTTGGATGGCAGTTCTAGTCCCAAGGCTTGTATAAATTCATTGAAGGGCTTGCTTTTTGAAATGGAATTAGAGCTTTGTTAAAGCTGGGTTTGTTCTGGGCCATGAACCATGTAACAGAGGTCTGTGTTCATCTGGGCTCTGCTAATTAAAGCTACCTATCCTGGAGCACAGGGCCAGAGACATCAGCTCACTGCACAGAGCAGCTCTTCAGATCTGGGTTGCAGAATGACTTTTGGTTTCTATGCTGGATGCCATCAGAGCAGAAGCATATAAGTGCTTATGCAGTCATTTCCTATACCCCAGTGCCCTCACTGTTTAACATCCTTGAGCATTTCCCCCTTAGAGGCTGTTTGATATGGTCTCTAATACCTTGCCAAGAGCCTGAGCTAGAATAAACTCCCCATCTGTTGATGGGAACTGTGCATCTTCCGATCCTGTACATCTTTGCCAGCTCTTTCAAATGCTCTATCTCTTGCTTCTGATTGCACTCAGTAGGGGCTACAGCCTGGGATTTCCACTGCTTAAGTACACGCTGCTGCTTTCCAAGCCCAAGTTCCTTATTAATTCAAAAATCCAGCAGAAATGGAAGGCAGTTCTGGAGCTCCAGTTCTGTGCTTTCTTGCTAAACTGTGATCACAAGCAAAGCAGGAGCAATACAGCTAGAAACCAGGGAGCTGTGGAAGCTGCACCAGTTTGTTGTTTCCAAAATTGACATCTGTTCTCAAGCTCTTTAAAACCTTCTAAAGAATCTCACTTGAAGCTGGTCTCCTAGAAGGGCTCTGCTAAGGACTAGGTTTCTCTAAATTGCTCAGCTTGTTGGAGATCTACAAATGGTTAGAATTTCCAGAGTCAATCTGAATGTTGTGAAGTGTCTACGGAAAGCTCAAAAAGTGGATCTAGAAAGTTTTCTGAAAATAATCTAAGAGACTCACTCCTGTATGGACCATTCTGCTGTGCAGACAAGGCACATCTCAGTTATTAGGTGTGCACCAGCACAGATGACTTGCTTCAGGTGGGAACTTGCTGTAGCGCAGCACTGTAAGCAGATGATCTGGGTAGCACTGGTTAGGTCACACTTCTGTCACTTGTGCCAACCTGAACTAAATGAAATCATAAAGAGTGCGGCGTTGGAAGGGACCTCCAAAGGCCATCCAGTCCAAACTCCTGTCCCAGGGATCCCCCACCCTCAGATTCAACAACTTTTTCCTCCTGTCCAGTCTCACTCTGCCCTTTTCTAGTTTCAAACCATGACCTCTCGTCCTATCATTATACCTCTACTAAGGCAGGATGAGTAATGATGCCTCTTTAACCACCCAGGCTCTGCAAGAGAGTTTCCAACACACGTGACAAACGGACAAATATTAGACTACTACTTTGAGTCTCCCTGGAAGCATTAGGGAGACATCAGGGACCGACCCTGTAATGGAACAGAGACATTCCTAGATCTTATCTCAGTACTTTCTCTTCAGTGATGTAGTTTGCAGCACTGAAGTAACCTAGAGCAGGCCAACAACTGTATCAAATTTAGGATCTGGAGAGAGTTCCTGCTATGGTGAAAGTAATTTATCAAGATCCTTTTCTTGAAAAGCTTTTTAAGCTGATCTTAGTACCTATTGCTTTTCATTAACAGGAGTAGGAAAAGGAGCAGGAGGCATGATTTCATCACCAAGAGCAATTCTGTGGAGTCAGAGTCTGAAAATACTCTGTGAAGCACAGTTTAAAAACAAGCCAATCCCAAAACAACAACAAAAACCCAAATAACAACACAAACCACAAAGACAAAACCCTTGAGACCACACTGAAAATGAAAGTGCCTGAGGAGACAGGCTCTTCTCCCTGTCAGCGTTCTGGGCCATTTGCTGAGATGAAGCAATGGTACATCCAACACCATGAGCAGAGCACAAACATAAGCAAGTGTGTGTACAGTGTAAAGAATCCACTGTCTCTGCAGCTGTTAGTCACATTGACCTGTAACCAGCTCTCAGTCCTCAGGAATACATCACCTCAAATACGCATGAGGCTTCTGTCTGCTTCCTCTCTGTTGTGGCTGTCAGCAGCCACACAGTCTCCATACCACAGCTGTACTGAACTGCTACACTTCTCCCAGCACACTCTGCTGGTGCTGCCTTTTGTTAAGGCAGACACTCACCTATTATTTTCATCCAGGTTTCCTTACTCGCAAATGTCAGTCCCCTGCTGAGATAGTAACAGCTGTCCAACAGAAGCAACAGCCTTTGGGAATTCTTATTGCTCAGTTTTAGCAGCCGGTGTAGCCCTAAGTACTAGCAATAACATATTCAAGCACAGGATTTGTTCTAAGATAACTGTACAAATGGTAAGTCTGACCTTCAACCTATTTCATTTCTACCCTTAATTCATGCAGAACTCAAAATTCAAAAACCCACAAAACAAAGTCTTTATAGTGACCTTGCAACCCATGAAAGGGGCTGTCAGAAGGCTGGGAAAGACTGTTCCTAAGGGCAGGGAATGAAGGATGAGGGGTCATGGTTTGAAGCTGGAAAAGGGCAGAGTGAGGCTGGACAGGAGGAAATAGTTCATGAATCTGAGGGTGGGGGATCCCTGGAACAGGCTGCCCAGAGAGGGGGTGGAGGCCCCACCCCTGGAGCCATTCAAGGTCAGGCTGGCTGGGGCTCTGGGCAACCTGGTCTGGGGAGTGCTGGCCCTGCTTGTTGTAGGGGCATTGGACTAGATCATCTTTGGTGGTCCCTTCCAACCCAACACATTCTATATGAAACACTATCTGCGTATATTAACTATCCCAAAAATACCTTTGATTCCACTGGATCAAGAGAAAGCTTCTACTGATTTATGTACAGTTAGGAGCTAAGAGGATATCTTTAAGCCCCAGTGGGCTGCTGTCAGAACAAAGTTCTGCCTGTTGGTCCTTGTTCGTGTAGATATTTCAATGCTTACAGGTTGCTTTGGTGAATGGAGAGGACTTGTAATACAGAGGAGCACAAAATCACACCTTAACATCTCAGCAGGGCTGAAATAATCCTGCAGGCAAAAGGTCTCTCCTGCTCATCCTGCTTTCATATTGTACAAGAGCCTACTTAGAAAAGCCTCATCCAGCAAGGACATTTGGAAAAGACTTGTTCAGCTCTTCATTACTGGGGGAGGAAAACTATTGCTCAAGCCCTACACCTTTAGAGAAAACCATAAGTACAGTAGAACTTCAGTGTTAAATAGCAGAGCAGAAGCTGCCACATGGACTGCAGAGTTTACACGTGGAAATTACCTTGTATATCTGAGGCTAGCTTTTTAGCATTTCTAAAGATCTGCAAGTTGTAAGTGGTTTGGCAAAGCTAAAGCATTCTTAACAGATTAAACCTGCTTTAATCCGCAAATAACCTTTGCACCCCCAAACTACGCATGCCTCATTTACATTTTGAAGGACCTCTCAGAAGGAAAAATATCATCAAGATTGCTATCACAAGAAATAATCTAAACAGTTCCTGTCTTCAGCATTAGAAAGATCAAGAAAAATCTGTCATATCCCCTTTTTAGAATTGTGAAAGATTCACTGAATGGTGTGACACCCCAAGTTTTATTTCAACCAGAGTTTGCAGGCAAATAGAATTCTATGAAGTTTTACAAGACCTAACTCATAGGAATGCTATCAGAAGTGTTCTTTTAAGTTGCACTGGTTCTTGGAACCCCCACTCCAAAAAAATAAAAATGAACTCTTGCTATTGATTTCAAATCACTTTAATGTTTTTACCATCCCTTCTTAAACCATTTTTAGCCCTTACACCTTTTATTCTAAAAGTTCTCCTTGCTTCAAAATAATTCTATTACATTAGAAATTATTTGCTGTTCTTATAATTAGGACATCAAAGTAGGACATCCTCCACACTAGCCAAAGCTCCAGGCTTTGGGATAAAAGCATTGAAAGTCAGTGAGCACAGAAGCTAGATAACCTCAGACCAGGTTATCAGTGAATCAGCTTTCAAGAAGCTAGTGCTTTCTCCAGAAAAGTTACCCACTGGTGGGACCATGGTTGTAAACCACAAAGATGCAACTAGATAAAAAAACCTTCCAAATTTTATCAAAGTAATAGGAGCTTTAAATATTTGTTTGTCAAGGTAAATTGCTGAAGGAGGAACTCATACACTGCCACTCTGCTCCAGACCAAAGGATCATCTAGCTAGAGAGAAAATGCCAGACTGTAATTTGTCACATAGCCCAAGTTAGGTGCAAGCAGTGCAGGCAGGTCAGAAGTGTCTAGAACCATTTGGAACAAGCATAATGCATTATAGAATGCCCCAGGAACTCCATCAATACACTTAAGATGTGCCAGAACAGCTCTAAGGCTACCTGCCAGTTCAGTCTTCCAGGCTAACCTGGGTGTGGGCCTTTAGACAACTTCTTTGCTGTGCTGGTTCAGTGCCTTACAGACTTTTCCAGCCATTACTTGCTTTGTTTGAAAGACCCTCACGTCAGCCCGAACCAAGGAATGAGAAGCAACAACAACTTTGGGATAGCATGGCAGGGATCGGTCTTTTCTCCCTGGACACTGGAGATAGGACAAGGGGTCACAGTCTTAAGCTTCGTCGGGGGAGGTTTAGACTTGACATTAGGAAAAGGTTTTTCACTGAAAGAGTGA
>VZRI01009263.1:1773-61009 GCA_013397515.1 Upupa epops | reverse complement strand
CTGGAGGTGTTTAAGGTTAAGCTGGATGAAGTGCTGAGTGGCATGATCTAGATGTCAGATGTTTAGGGTTACTTGGTTGGTTTTAGGTTGGACTGGATGATCTTCAAAGTCTTTTCCAGCCTCATCATTACTGTGATGAGTCAGCACAAGGATCGAATTTAGTGATCATTCCCTAAATCAAACTCCTGAGTGCTTTCAGAAGGGAAAACTTATTCTAGAGAAGAAGCTGAATAGGTGCTGCTGAAGCTGGTGAAACATTAAGTCAGTGAAGAAGCAGAGGCAGAAGGGTCACACAAAAAAAGACCTGCAGGCAACAAGCGAGAGATGAGCTAAAAAAATCTCCACCACCCTCAACAAGTGCTGCCCTGAGCACCTAAGAACAGCAAGAAAAAGGTAAATCCATACAGTATTTTCTGCCAATAGTCTCTCCAAAGTCAAACTGTTTCACCTACAGGAACTGCCCAAGGCAGATGCTGTTTGTGTATTGCGAGCCAGCTGCACAGCTCGGTCCTCCACTCCATATCTAATTGAGCTGTGGAATCTCCTTGTCTCACACCGGTGCTGGATTATTGTAACTTCTGTTCTGGAAACAGGCTGTTTAGAAGTGGACTAATCTTCGTAAACATCTTGATTTCCACAGACCAATTTTTCATCTCACTCCTACAGCTTCTCAGAATCCAGGTATGATGCTTGTTCTCATGCTCCTCTACCCATCCCAGGAGGTTATCATCTGTAATAACAAAAAGTTTCCCTCTAAAGAGAGTCATTTTTTGAGTCTTTTTTCTACCTAAAACTGAATGAGGTAAGATTAAGCAATTGGTTTTCCCCTTTAATCAGTGTTTACTTTCTGTTGGTGCACTCAACAGGAGTTCCTTGGAGTTCAGAGTGGTAGGAAGCATTACTAATTCTAACTGATCCAAGGAGTCAGGCATTTCTTATTTATTCTAAGGCACATACATGCCAATCATTTGCAGTTGCTCTGAAAAAAAGGAAATAAAAGAAAGTCCCTTGACTAAACAAACTGTCCAGCAGCATAAATACTTGGCCTCAAGTGCTTCAAAATGCTTGATTGTGAGATAAGACACAGCTGTTGGAGCCTTGTACAGTCTTCCCTGGAAAGGAAAGATGTTCTTCAGATCTAGTCCTATTCCTTTCACAGTTC
Organism: Upupa epops; assembly: GCA_013397515.1. Classification (NCBI taxonomy): domain Eukaryota; kingdom Metazoa; phylum Chordata; class Aves; order Bucerotiformes; family Upupidae; genus Upupa; species Upupa epops. Next base: position 59,847 of record VZRI01009263.1, on the reverse strand, counting down.
AGAGATGTTCATCTTGCTCGGAGGGTGGTTGCCTGTTACCTCCCTTCCCCAGCATCACCCGAACATCGGTTAGCAGGCACTGAAAATGCACTTGTTAGGTGTGCCCACACAAAGATGTTCCAGGTTCTGACCTCTGAGGATCAGTTTGCTGACTAGATTCATTACAGCAGTGAGTTACCCTTCCCTAAGCCAAGTGAATCAGATTTAACTCAAAGTAAGAGTAACAAGCAAGTTTAAAATCTAGGACAGAACTTAAGAGCAGTAAAGGAATTGGAAAAATAATGCAGCAATTCTGTGCACCACACCTACTCTTCCACAAAGTGATAAAGCCCAGGGAAGAGCAGGTTAACTCCTCTAAGTACCCACTTAGACAGGCTCAGGTGGAAGGGACCTCATGTACTCCAACACCCCTGCTATGGGCAGCAACACCTCTCCAATAGACTTGGTTGCTCAAGGTCTCATCCAGCCTGGCCTTGAACACCAGTGCTGTAAACAGAAACACGATGCTTTATCCCACCCACTTGCTCAAAAGTAATTGATCACCAAGCAAACATACTAAGACCTAAAGCAGCTTTGCTCATTTTAGTGCATCTTTCCTCCCTGCTCGCACACTGCAGATCAGAAGCCACATGTTCCTCTCTCAAAGCCAGACACATTGCACTCAGGCATGTCAGGAAGGACTTCAGCTCTCTAGTGCCCGAAAGAGCCATGAAATTTAGTGTGCACATGGTAACCAGGACCTTTGAGTTGTACCTGTTAGTTTTGAGTAGATGTTTTATGAATGTAGTTCGCTTTGAAGAAACACACTTTAACTTGCATTAAAGATGCACTAGGAAGTGTGAACCAGTCTGGGGGACTTGGGACACAGCAGCAGTGACATACACTGACAAATAAGTGGTTAATAAATGCTCCAGTGCAAATCCTGTCTCTACAGGCTGTACAGCAGCAACAGACAGTCTGCTCATCACTAACTTGAGACAACTAATCACTGTTTTCCTTGGCATTGAAGTTTTCCAGGAAACTCTTTGCTTATTTTTGCCACAGACTTCAAAGGCAGATTGCTCTAGGACTACATGGTTTTCAAGCCAGAGAGGGACAAACAACAAGTAACTTTCTAGCTTCAGCTTGTATCTACTCATTGCGATTCTCTTTGTTTTCAGCTCAAATATCCATTTCAAACACATGCAGCCTGGCTCTTCCTGGAGTATCAGTTCTTGCAATTAAAAACATGTCTTGGCTTGAGCACCCATGTACGGATCTCGCTACAACACACACCTTCGTGCCTTTGCTGGACAAGGCTCCAGGAATCAATTGTATTCCAATAAGATGGAATTTAGGGATCTGAAGCTCTTTTCACAGTTTTACCAAGTAACAGATTGACACAAAAGTTACCCATTGGATCAGTGGGGAACACAGGCAAGAAAACTAACCCAAATAGCCAAGTTACAGATCAACGTTCAGGTGTTGGACTGCCTCCTTGGTCCTTCCTCTTGGTTGGTGGTCTCCTTCAACCAAATTGGACCTCTGTAGTACAGACCATGCTGGAGGAGTCCTACCCAAGAGTCAGAAATCAAGCTCTTAATTCTTCATTTGGCTAAGAACTGGTGACATTGAGGTTTCCACACAAAGTACTTCATAACTGTTAAACAACGGATGAGTAAGTCTTGACCAAATGCGAAGTTGAGAGGCTACCTGCACATGTACACCTCATACCAGAATCAAGCTTTTGAATGCTTAGAGCTGCAGACAACTCAAATTTGGCACTCATTTTAGACCTGCACCTGGTTTCAGTACAAAGATTTACATAATTTTAAGTTTCCCTACAATGATGTTCAATAGACAAATGCTCCTCTGACACAACTGACCATCTAGAGTCAGAGGGCCAGATGCAAAGCTCATTTACTGGCTTGGCTCCCTTTAATCCATCAGACATTTGTGTGGCATTAGCGAGTGGCTTCTGATTCTCTGATTGCAACAAGAAGGATGCCGACAGACTTTCTGTGAAGACCACCTCAGTTGTCCTCAGATTCAGATGCTGCTGCCAGTGTTTCAATAGTGACAGGTAGTTTCAATCCCAAAATATACTTCTAAAGAGTCCAGGGTTGATTTTTCAGAAGCTTGAGACACACAGGAACACTTTAATCAGTTCACAAGTAATTACACTCTAGTCATTGGTGTCCTAGTGACATTTGACTTTGTCCCTGGTGGCCATATTCTCGAGAAACGGTACTGGAGTCACTTGCTGACAATGTCACCAGTTCTCAGCCAACATCATTCACACTTCAATCAACATCCTTAACAAAATTCCAAAGGGTGAGAAACAAGGACCTCCAGACACCCTTTCATGCTGTTGTAGCTATTCCCACTGTTCCCTCAGCAAGATGGGGATGCATTACTCACTACAGCAAAGGAACTGCAATTCCTTATGCTGTGTGCTCTGGGGTCAGAGCACTGGGATGTTTTAACAGTCCTACTAATAGATCCTGAAAGCTGCAACAGTGGCTAATGGATCTACCAGACACAGCTTCTTAAAAATATCATCAAATTGCCTAATGGAAACTCCAGTCCTTCCCTCCCTGTGCTGTTTCATACGTAGAAGTATCACTTCACTCATGTTAAGTGTAAAAACTCTGTCCCTCCACTCTGATTCAGTGCCAGATCTCCAGCACTATTTCTAGGGCAATAAATTAAGCTCTGGTTAAGTTATGTTTACATTGCCTCCTAAGGAAACATGGGTGTGAAAACCCAGTAACACCAGTCTGGTGTCTAGAACAGTTAGGCCTTTACTTGGTCTGGAACAACAAAAACCAATAAAAATAGTAGCATTGGCCATTGCTGCGGTACCTGTAAGGAAAGGTGGTTGTTACAGCTAACCACCCATTTGTATGAAATATGTGACTTGAGCCTTCACCTGCAGACTAAAGCCAGTTGTTACTGAAGTGCAGATTCACTCCCTCCATTCTAGGTTGGGACTAGAAATGCTGAAAAACTCATTTCCCTATAGTGCTGACCCAAACCATGAACCAAGATAGAAAACCTGACTGTGTCTCCCATTCCCTCAAGAAAATCTCTGGTCCAAAGAGTTTTTCAATTCTTGTTTTATATTCATATTTAAATGTGCAAAAAAATCAAGAAGAATTAGGAAAGCTCTAAATCCTCCAATGAGCTGATACCGACACAGCCTGCTTCAGTAACTACAGTGTCCACCACACACCAATAAGTTAATAATATTTTGCTCTTACTAATGATTTTCCATGAAAGAAGACATCAGGAACCTCAAATTTCAAGCAGACACTACCAGTAGAGCTCAAGCTCCCAATATAACAACATTGCAACTCAGACTCTGGTTTCTCAGGGTCACATCCTTTCATTTACATTTGTTGCTTCAGATTTTAAGTTGACACACACAAAGAACAGTCTTCCTGCAAATCCCAGGTTTGCTCACCACTCCATTGAAATATTGGAGCCACCATTGGCAGCAGAAGCATAGTAAACAACCCTTAAAGCCTCAGCATTGATTCCAACAAGGTTAAAGTAGAGTTGAAGCTTATTCAGCCTCAAATCTCTGTTAAAACATCAATTTTGTACTGCACGAATCCAAACTTGGGAACATTTATCTGTTGGAAGCCTGGGGAGATTTGAGGACTCCGACTGCTGCGAGAAATAAGGGAAGATAACACCTTTACTGAAGGACAGTTTCTCCATCTCAAGGAGGGGAAAAAAACACTCTATTCATCAGCTGAATAGGGAAAAACAGGGGCAGAGACCTTCTGAGAGTGAGACCCTTGCCACATCCAGGAACTGACGCCTTACCATCCATTGGAAAACCCTGCCAAGTAAGATCCATGGAAAAAACAAGTCTCTCAACAGTCGTTAATCCAAAGTTTATAGTTCAAATCTTTTATTTTTCCCCACTAACCACCTTTGATTATTTGCCATGGGTGGAGTCCAGTGAGTAGTTCCTGTCGAGCTACCCATGTGCTACCGTATGGGAAGGGTGAGCAGCAGAGGCAGCAGCTGTTAGCACATTTGCAGATCAGTACAAGCATTGCACCAGATGGAAAGTACCTCGTCAGTGCCAGTAAAAACTGAAGACTCTGCATGTGACACGGAGCTTTATCCCTGCACTAGAGACTTCTTTCCAAAACACCAAGACAGCGTGCATGAACATCGTTGACTTAAAATCCGAGTCAAAGGGAGATGCAGATGGCTGTGACATTCCACAAGTATTCTCTGTGCGTAGGACTGCATCGTAGTTGTAAAGCGTGAAGTGATATGAATACCAAACTGAAACTACTCTTTAAATTGCTATCAAAAGCAAAGCACAAAGAGAAGCAGCACCAGCCTTTTCTCAGGGAAATGTGCATTCACATCCATCTCATGCTTGCCAAGAGACAGCAAGATGGAGAGCAGTCATCTTCCTCACCAGATGGCACATTCTGACACTCATTTTAATAAAACACTACGCCATCTCACCAGGCCCCCTCTGTTTTTGCTGTAATCCAGGCTTCCTCTTCCAGCATGGAAGGGAGAGCACACAGCCCTTGGTTAATCCCCTCTCAAGAGCTGACCTTATGGAAGGGTGTTCTACAGCAGCTGCACAAACCCTACACTTCAACACAAAGTCCTGTGAGGCCAGCGAGGTCATTTACATGGTTTTAACCAACTTTGCAAAAGCAAAACACTTCAGTTTTCTACATATTAAGGTAATTGTTACTGGCTTCTGAACTGTAAGTGATACAAAACTGAAAACAAGCACAAGTTGAGGCTGTTATGGCAGAACTTAGTTGCAGGCCAAAAAATATGGAAGTTAGGGCTGTGTCTTATGGATCAGGCTGACTTTCAAATGAAAGTTCCCTGTCACAGAATTACTGAGCCTTAACAGCTCACTCAGCCCAGCCTACAACCTAACATCACCTCATCAGCCAGACCAGGGCACTAAGGGCCTCACTTAGGCTGTCCTTAAATACTTCCAGGGATGGGACCTCCCAATACTGGGATGGACTGCCCAGGGCCGTGGTGATCACACTTTCCATGAGGAAGGGCTTCTAACATCCAACCTAACCTTCCCCTGGCAGCTTCAGGCCCTGACCTCTTATTCTGGTGCTGGTCGCCTGGGAGAAGAGCCTGACCCCCACCTGACTACAACCTCCCTTCAAGAAGTTATAGAGAGATGTGGACTCCCCAGGTTTCCTCTTCTTCAGGCTAAACACCCCCAGCCTCTGAACTATTGATTGGGTCTGTTCTTGGGCAACTTGGTCTAGGTGATCTTGCTGTGGCAGGGGCATGGGATTGGACTGGATGATCTTTCGAGATCCTTTCCAATCTCTAATGATTCTATGATTTGAAAAGGTACACAATCCTCACAGGGCAATGGCCCCTTGGCATCAAAAAAATTAAAATCTTTTAAAGTCAAACCAATTTTACTAAGCTGATCATAATTGTAGTTGAGTTTTATTAAGCTCTAATTATAAACTTTTTCCCCCATTCTGGAATGATGCACACCAGCACAGGAAAAAATAGACTACATACTGACAGGGTGAACTAGTAGGTCTAATGACCAGGCAGAAAGTTGTAAAGGACAGGCTATTCTCTACCTCCTTGCACTTTAATACATTAATAATCCCTAGTTTTTTTTAAACCTATTTCAGTTTTGGGGTCAGGACACCACCAGGCATATTCCTTTTCTTGTGGATGCTCTTCAGATTCCAACACAAGTCCTGTTGGTCCATCACACTACTTCCTTTGTAAGGAAGGACATAGGATCACCCTGACACAACTACCTGTCCAGCTCCAGTCTGAAATGGCAGCAAGTGCTACAGGAATTCGCCACTGCCAAGTTGGGGTGGGACTAGATGATTTTTTGAGGTCTCTTTCAACTGCTAACTTTGCTAATTCTGTGAAGTTCACTACAAGTGCAGAGAGCAAGGCTATGGAGAAGGAAGTGGATGGGAAAAGATGAATTGACTACCCTTGCTGTGCACAAAGCTGTCTTGGTGAAAGCTCAGACAAACCATGAGTGGAACTGTGGGAGTAGCAATGACTGGGTCACTGGCACAAGCAAGGGACTTTCCTCTTGAGTCAAAGCAGTTGTGTTGTATGGGAACACAAACACAGCAACAGCATGTTAGAGAAAGGGGGAAGGAGCCTAGATTTTATTTCTGCTTCTATAGGTTGCATTTCTTTCTATTAGCCTGGGAAATAAAACTTCTGATCTTTTCCTTCTCCTAATTAGGATTCCCTGATGCAGTCCATGAAAACCTTCCAAAATGGAAGGACTGCAAGGGGCAGTAGACAGAAGCTGCAGTCTGATTTTCCACTCTATCTTCCAAGGGCAATTTAAAAAATATTGAAGCTACTACCTCCTGCAGTCAGTTGCCAAAGGAAGATATCCAGACCTAAATCTAGATTTTATAGTCAATACCCTACTGACAAATAAAGTAGTTGTCTTTCCAGTTGCAAAGACATTAACCATGCTAATTGCAGGACTGAGAAAAGCAACAAAGAATGTAATCGCAAAGCGTAGATCACTGGGAAAATATAGTCATCCAGTCACACCTGTCTGGAAAAAGACACTTATTCCAACCTGGGGACAAAATTGATTAGAACATTAAGAATCCCTCTCCTTACAAATTAGGTGTCACTGAAATCTCCAGTCTCCACTCAGATTTACACATCTGAAAGACACAGATCTAAGGCACCTAAAACTTAACTGTGATTAACGCAATTAGTTACACAACAGCTCCAGAATCAAAGTGGTTCAGGGAACTTGCATAGGTTTGTGGATCAGCAGTTAGTATTTACAAATCCTCCCTAACCATGCCAAGCATAACCCCACACAAATGCCTCACGCATCATGCATCTGGAAAACATAAGCAACTGCAAACAATTGTCCTAACTCCTGCACTTATACTTCAGATTTCTACCAGGCCATCCTGAGTGAGATGGTACTTTCTTGGAGACATGAATGGTGAGCTCCTGAGGGATGCTGACAAGTGCTCCCTCAGCTAACTATCTGTTCTTGAGTAAGTTTTGTGGCTACTCAGTGCCTCACATAGAAGGTGAACTCCCAGCTGCTCAGTCATCATTTGTGCACAGGGCTGTGGGAGGATGGGGATGTGCCATGGGGAAAGGAGAGCGAGCTGAGGAGCCAAAAGCAGAACAAAGGAAAGGTGTCAGGAGACACTCAGAGCTGGACACAGTGATGAGACATTACTCATTTTTTCTGGAATAAACCTTAAAGGAGTCTCAACTTCTGAGTTGAGAACTTGCTTCAGTTCCTCTGGGCAGGCAAATTAAGTTCAAGTCACATGAACAAGCATACTTGTAAGACTTATCATAGAATTGTAGACTTCTTGTAAGTCTGGTGACTGATCATCACCCTACTGCTTCCTGGAAGTTTGGCTTTTTGTTTTACCGGGAAGCAGCTTGTTATTGGTTTCCCCATAAGAACTGAGTGGATTTGCTGCCAGCACAAGTCTTTTGGCTGCCATTAAATGGCTAAATAAACCTCTAAACAGATCTGCAATTGGAGGACCAGTTTAGGCTTTTTCTTGCCTCATGCACAGGTGCAGAATCATTCCAGGTGAGAGGGTCTAACAGCACAGCACACACACATCCCTGACTCTGTAGAGGGAGAGATAATTGCAAGTCTCAGCATCTTTCTCAGGCAGGGAAGCCAACATGTGGCTGAACCCTCCTGCATTCCAGCCAGCAGCATTGAACATCCTAGAGTGTTCCTCCAAGGACAGCATGGGCAAGCACTGTACTTGGATGAGAATGAGAAACCACAGCCTCAAAAACAATCGTTTCCACCTTCTTCTGTTTATACTTCTTGAAATATTCAGTTGCATGTGGGCTTTCCTGTGCCAGAATTGCCAACACAATGAAAGAAAACAAGTAAACATTCAGAATAACAGGCCTACAAGCTGCATGCAGGTCCCAAAAGAACACTGTGCTCCTCCTGGCAAGTGTTATAAACCACCACACACACACCTCAGGGTTATAAAACTCAACATCTTCCAAGGCACAAGTGAGTCAAGCACACCCTGCTATGTAAGGCCATATAGCCAGTCTGGCTTCTGCTCTGATCATATTCCACAGAATCATTTAATACATTACTTTTACAGGAACATAAAGGTGTGATTAAAATACCTTTGCTCTTGCTGCTATTCCCTCACTCCCTCAGGTAACAACAGTCTCTCATAGAATCATTTAGGTTGGAAAAGACCTTCATCAAGTCCAGCCATGAACCCAACTGTCCTAAGGCTGGCAATAAATCCTGTCTGAGTGCTAGATCTCCATGACTGTGAAACACATACAAGGATGTTGATTCAACCTCCTCCCTGGGCAGCCTGTTTCAGGACCCTTTCCATTACAAAGCTTTTCCTCGCAGCCAACCTAATCTTCCCCTGCAGTAGCTTGAGGCCACTTTCTCTTGTCCTTCCTTGGGAGGACAGACCAACCTCCACCTCCCTACAACCTTTTTCAGGCCATTGCAGACAGCAATATGGTCTCTCCTCAGCCTCCTTTTCTTCAGACTAAGCAGCCCCAGATCCCTCAGCTGCTCCTCACAAGGTTTGTTCTCCAGACCTTTCCTCAACCCTGTTACCCATCTCGACCTGCTCCAGCCCCATAATGTCATCCTTCTCGTATTGATGTGCCCAGAACTGACCCCAGCACTCAATGTGTGCCACCGCTTCCCTACTTCTGGCTGCACAGTGTCTGATGTTCATGGTGAAGAAAACCTGTTCAGCTGTTGCAACAGAAATAGCTGAAAAAGATAACTCTGAAGATCTTAGCAGCTCTGGTTGTTCAGCTCTATCTTTTAACGTGAGCAGAAGTGGGCACAGCAAAACAGATCACACTTCCAAATTTAAACAGGAAAACCTAAAGTACAATGATAGAGAAAATTCTGACTTGTAACTACTGGGCATCGTGCAAGCATGACAGGCAGGTGAAGTATGGCAGCACTGGAAACTACAAAATTGAAAAGTCAGGGGTTAAGAAATGGCAGACCTCAAGAAGATTTTTCAAAGCTTTATAACAACCAGACATTGTTTGTTACATTCAGAAGCTGGTGATTAAGGGACAGCTTCGCAAGCACTGGGCTTTAATCTCCTTGGAGCTCTTGCAAGGCAATTAAAAGCTCAACAAGAGCTGGTTTGGAAAAAACCCCACACAGAACCAAACAAATAAGAAACCCCTCCACAAAACACTCCAACACAAACCCAACCAACGACAGAGATAGGGCTGGTTCCTCTGTTCATGTCAAATTCTGAGAGCACTGAGGTAGTCTGCTGACTCCAAGCTAAACTGATAGCTGTTCTCCAAGGTTTTAGACGGATGGCACTTACTCCTAGAATACAAATAGCACAGAGGTTTAGAATCAACAGCATATAAAGGAGACCTATTAGCCCTATTAATAAAGTGATTTCTCTGTTAAAACCCAGATATTCTAAAGCATCATGAATAAAACACCCTACATTTCTATAGTAAATAAACTAAGTGTTGTACACTCTATGTTATATATAGGAACTACTAAAGACAAGCCCCAATACCCAAGCTCAGTATAAACTCAGCAGAATATTCTCCGGGTCCAAAATTAACTGTAATAAATGTTGCCTAAGACTCACATCTCACATTAGAGGAGATCCTGCTTTCTTCAGAGGCAAGGTCATGCCACTACAGGGAACAGTCACCAAAGTTCCGATTATTGTGGAAAATGATGCTCTGATGCGATTGGTGCTCAGTGCTCCCGAGAAAGATGCATGTGATTGAAATTAGAACATTACACATCAAAGGTATCCTCAAGAGAGCTTCAACATGGGATCTAGAGGAAGGAGATGGAGCCAAGAACTCTGAATTCTGCAGTAAGTATTAGATTGACTTCATCTGAAGAAATCTAAGATGCTTTTAATTACATTCCCTCACTCCATCACCTCCAGCATGAACTTTAGTCAGCAGTTTCTGTAAGAAGAATGTCAAACCCTGCTCAAGATCCTGAGGAGGGCAGTTTTGAATTCATCATAAACGTTTTCTCTGACCACACAAAAGACCCCTTACAATCATATGTATCATCCTGCAACAGTAACAACACAAGAGTAAGTGCAATTTTCTTCTGAAGGAGGTCACTACCTGTGCTAATGTCAGGATAAGCTTCTGGCCCGCAGATCTTGAGGAGGGTCCTTCCTTGCAAAGTTGTGGTTTCTTCCAAAATAACAGCAGAGAGGAAATCCTGTTTGTGTCTACAGCCCTTTGCAGGGTAGACTAGAAGTCTCTTACTCCCTATATTCATGGTGCAAATCCTGTCCTGAGACACTTTATGCACTGCAGGGAAACCAGAGTTTCACCACATCTGTCTTGGACCTCTCACTCCAGACCTCATCCCTAGTCTGTAAAAGATTTGGAGAGTAAGCAGGCACATGCTACCATGGCCATAGAAACAGAGAGTTACAGCAAGAATTGAGAGAGCAAGTGTGAAGCTGGTGCCAGTCAGCACACACAAACTGCAACTGGAGGCTCTACCCAGTGCATTATCCAAGCAGTCTCCAGTTTGTGCTACACAAAGTGAATCAGATCACTAACACCAATTTCCTCTTCATTGTATTCTTCCATTTGATTGATTGGGTTGTTTTAACCAGTCCCAGCCTAGAGCTGCCCTCTTGCTTCTGTGCAAAGTACATAGTGAGACATAAAAGGAACATCCGAGAGAGATATTTTCAATTGCCTCTGCTCTATTAATATTCAATACCCAAGGGTAACAGAACAATTTCTGGTTTGGTTATATCGATTTACAGAACACTGCACATCCAGGAATGTTAATTTGACTCCTTGTGGTCTGAGTAACTGCAATAACACAAGAGAACATGTTATTTCAGTGCATTTACAGCACAGATGCTGCAGTCTGTCACCTTGCGTACAAGCTGTCATTTAACACCCTACAAAATGCTACCAGGCAGAACACTTTGCATTGATTTTATCCTTCCTTTATAGCGTTGTAAAAGTCGCACGTGGATCCTGAAACATTTCTGTGACTAATTTCAGTGCTTAACATTCACAGTAGTAATCCTTACAGCAGCTAGCATCACTCTGAACTGAAAACAAACATCTTTCAGAGGTAGAGAGTCATCACAACAGGAATGTGAGAGACTGATTGGTAGCTGCTGTGACACTGAAAGTTCAGGTCTAATAGGAAGACCAGAAAGGAGTTCTCTGTGCTTTGGGAAAAACGAATATCCTCAGGCTGTTTCTCCCACTGTGATTTCGGCCAAACAGAGAATCCCCCTATTTTTATCAGATAAAAAGATTCCAGAAAACTTAACCCAGGCAGCTAGTACACAGCACTTTGTTTCCTCTCTGAAGTTCCCCAGCTACATATTCTGGTACCTCCAGGACCACAGAATCCACGCAGTTCAGAGCTCAGGACACCATGATGTTGAAATCAATCCTCATAGCTGCTTTACAGGCAGCTGCCTCGTCATGTAGTACCTGGGAAGGGATGGAAGGGACACTTGGCTCACAGATGTCTCCTCTGCTGATAATTTCAAGAGTTCTGTCTGCAGTACTTGAGGGTCCATCCTTCTGGCCTCCAATAAAAGGAAGTGCTAGGTTACCTCAAGTTGTAGTCTCAACGTGAATTGATGTTAAATCTTATTCCCTTGCATGGCTACCTTTCAGACATGTCCAATACAGAATGACTCATCCAACAGGGAGCTGTGAAAGCATGGACGTGTTCACTCTGTTACTGCTGTAGCTGGTACCATTTCCAACAGAACAGTGCTTTCATGAGAAGTCATCGCTTAAAAGGTAACATCCTCTGAGAAGAAGCAGAAGAGCACAAACCTAATCATATTCAATGATGCACTACCAAGAGAAAGCAGACAGCCTGCCAAGCCTTCTGTCTTCATCTCAGAAAGCCCCAAAAGGGAAATGTAATTAGTGAGAAAGTCTTTACACAAGACCAGGCCATTGGTTTTACCACCAGAATGGAACAGCTGAAAGCTGAGGACTACTATTTGACTTGGAGATTTGCTACAAATTCTTGTCTAAGGAAAGGGATCACGTCACCTGCTGGATTAACCCTCTGTTTTCTAGCTCAGCAGAAAGGCAAGTCAGCACTCTGTGAAAAGTGCTCTTTAAAGAAAGTTCTCTGAGAAGTTGGGGTTTTGTTTAATAGTAACTGTCTTCGTTTAGGTCCAGCCAGCAGCTCAGCACCACCGTTTCCTGGCCACTACTCATCCCTTTACATAGTAGGCATGGCCACTAAAGACCCCACTGGTTAGTCCAGTTCAGCTCTCCTGTCTGTACCCTCTCCCAGCTTCTCGTAAAATTTAACCCTATTGTAGCCAATCCCAGGACCTAGTGCTACAGCTTTAGAGGACAAGACTTACTACTGAGTCACATTCAGATGCAATACTGTACTTAATTCTGTACTGTGCTACAGTAGACTGACATACTCAACACTTCAGTCAGATTAGTGGTTCTTTGGTACAGACTCAAAAGGAGGTCAAGACCCAAACTGAGTTACTATGAGTTATGACCAATCAAAAATGAGTTAGCTCAGGATTCCCTCTCCCCAAACCTAGAATTAATAATAGCTAATACACATAACATTGACTTCCAGCTCCTAACATGCACTCTGCATCCCAGTTTGGTTGTAAACAATACCCTGATACACCTGGGAAAGGATTGGAATGATATTTTATCAGGATCCTAAATTCTAGAAAGATGAACAGCTACTTGATAGTCCCAGCCTATTTTATCCAAGGCCACCAAACACAGAAAATAGCAGGCACAGAATGCAAAAATAAGAAGGAAAATTTTTACTACACGTTTGCAAAGAGAATCCCAAAGAGGTCTAACACAAAAAAAGAAATGAGATAAGGAGACTCATTTTGGGGAAGACAGATTGCAAAATGTATGCCAATAATTATCACCCCATCAGGACTAGTTAATCCAATCCTATCTTGTAAAGAAAAAATAGTTCCCCATATGTCATCCCCCAGTACACGCAGCTTAAGTGTTCACAAGAAATTCTGAAGCGGTACTGTCTTCTTTCAGCAGGACTCTCAGATCACTCTGGGCAAGGAAAGGACAGAAATCACACACAGAATGTTTGATTTATAGCACTAGCTGGAAAGACATGAACAGCTCTGACAGATCCATAATAAATTACTGTTATCTGGCTGCACGCTCCTACCTACTGTCTCATGTAATGTGGAAGGAATGAAAAAGAAGAATAGAAGCAGAAAGGAACAGGATATAAAAACAGCTTCTTCAAGTCCTCAGAGAGGAAAAATAAAATACCTTAAGAGTTGTTTTTCCTGAGCAGTAGCCACATTAAATGGCCTGCAACAGCACTGTGATGGAGACTGTAAGGCTTATATAACTTTAAAAACCTCAAAAACTAGATTTATCACCTTGGACAAGAAAATCCTGAATACATCTAGAGGATACACATCTCTCACTTCCTCGTGGAGCAACAAGGGTCAGTTAATCACCAGACCAGGCCCAAATGAGCTCCGGAGTAGGGCTACAGCACAGAGCAGAAAGCCCATCTAATATACAGAGCCAAAGACAAGGCTAGAAACAAACTATAGACAAACACAGAGAGAGGGGTCCAACTTACTTTCATGTGTTCCAAGTCTACTGAGGAAGTGGGGGCTACAGAAGAGCTACAGACACACAGAGCTATAACACTAGAACACACATGGGTCTGGTCCTGAGTTTAAATGTGTTCTTGAAGCATTAGGCAGAATGCTGGTAGGGGTCCCTGATGAGGCTAATCAGGACTATTAACACCTTGTGGTGGACTCAGGGCCCTGAAACATCACAACTGAACCAGTGTTTTGATTCCTCTCAGTTCTGTTTCTGCAACCAGTCAACTGCAGCTGGCCAAATCCATAATCATCATCTTAGCCTACAGGGAGACAGTGTTACAGTAGAGTTTTTCTTGGACGTAGACAGATCTTCTTACCACAAACACCAGGCAGCTCTCCTACTCACTTTTGAGCTAAGATTTGTCATCTACTGGCAAACCAAAAAAGGGAAAACTCTAACACTTGCCTGTGGTATCACTGGCTGAGGCCAATTAGCCTCATAATGAGGTTGTTAACCCTTCCTCACTTAAGTAGTTTGTGTAGTAGAGGAGACAAAGGCGGTAGAGTATCTAGAGAGAGTCTAGACTTTAGCTCTTCACCTGTGAGCTTGTCATTGCATTAACTTTGTTAGTTTAATGAAGGGTCTGATGATTCTGAGGTTTACCAGGGAACAGGGTCTCATGCTAAAATGTTGTATAGACTCATAGCAAAGGGTTATAAAGAGTTGTAACAGTTATAAAAACACCCATAAAGAGCAAGACGGACTACAAGCAAATGGAAACTCACTATGAGAATCAAAGTGAAAGACCAAAGCAGTATTTCCCCATGAGTGAGACTGGGGTAGGATGCTATAATTTTGTATATTGAACACCTGTCTATCCCACAACTTGTATGCAAATGGACCCACAGACATGCAGTCTTAATGCACCAATGTTTTAGATTCTCAGTTGGTGTCAATCTCTGACCCTTCTGGAGCACAGTGGTTCAGGTACAGGAATATTGCAAAAATAAAAACAGGCCAACACTCACCCCCCCTCCCATGTCTGGGTTTAATATTGCAAATACTGCCCATCTGAAGATTCTAGTGACCAGTGGTGGCACCCAGGGATCAGTGCTGGGACCAGTTCTATTCAACATCTTTACTGATGACCTGGATGAGGGGATCGAATCTCCCCCCAGTAAATTCATGGATGACACCAAGTTGGGGGGAAGTGTCAATCTGCTGGAGGGGAGAAGATGCTGCAAAGAGATCTGGACAGGCTGGGTCAATAGGCAGAGGCCAACAGGATGAGGTTGAACAGGGCCAAGGGCAGGGTCCTACACTTGGTCATAGGAACCCCCTGCAGCTACAGACTGGGGGATGAGTGGCTGGAGAGCAGCCTGGCAGAGAGCAACCTTCCAGTGGCAGTGTTGATCAACAACCAGCTGAACAGGAGCCAGCAGGATGCCTGGGTGGCATGAAACACCAATGGCATCCCAGCTTGGCTCAGCAACAGTGTGACCAGCAGCACTAGGGATGTAATTCTCCCCCTGTACTGGGCACTGAAGAAAGGACCTGGCAGAGCTGGGTGACAACAGGCTGAACAGGAGACAGCATTGTGCCCAGATGGAATGAAAAGCCAATGGCATTCTAGCTTGTATCGGCAATAGTGTGGACAATAAGACTAGGGACATCATTCTCCCCCTGGACTGGGCACTGGGAGGCCTCACCTCAAGTACTGGGAGCGGTGATAGGCTCCTCACTTCAAGAAAGAGATGGAGGGACTGGAGTAGGTCCAGAGGAGCAATGAGGCTGGGGAATGGACTGGAGGGAAAGTCTGATGAGGAGAGGCTGTGGGAGGTGGAGTTGTTTAGCCTGGAGTGAGACTCAAGGGGGACCTTCTCCCTCTCTACAACTCCCTGAAGGGAAGTTGTAGTCAGGTGGGGGCTGGGCTCTTTTCCCAGTGGCAGGACAAGAGGACACAGTCTGAAGCTGTGCCAGGGGACATTTAGGTTGGGTGTTAGGAAACCCTTCCTCATGGAAAGGGTGCTCAGAGCCTGGAATGGACTGCCCAGGGCAGTGGTGGAATCCCCATCCCTAAAGATATTTAAGAAAAGAGTGGACGTGGCACTTGGTGCCCTGATCTGGCTGATGTGGTGATGTCAGGTCATAGGCTGGACCTGATGAGCTTAGAGGTCTTTTCCAGCCTCAATCATTCTGTGCTTCTGTGATTTTAAAAGTCATAGAGCTGCTTCAGAATCAGAAGACTGCTTCCTCCCTCTTCTGGTGTCTCTCTTTCAGATGCTCTCACACAACATGTTTGATTTTAGCTCCAGGGGAAGAGGGCTGGGGAAACACAGCTTCATGGTAATGATGGCTGAAATTCTTACACCATTTGATGTGTCCATGAGCTGAGACACCATGGAAATCTCTAAACCATGAGAAGTTCACACTGATATCACACTGTTAGCAGAAAACCCCTGTCAGAACAGGAGAGCACTGAGGACTCTGACCGACCCCATCAGACCACAGCCATGACAGTGCTGTATTTAAGCCCTGATGGGATAGTGAGCCCTTGTTGGGCTCTGTGTGGGCTTGTCTCGAGTGTTGTTAGGGTTGAATGGTGCTTTGTCCCTCTAGATTCTATATTCCAAAGTTGCCTGGTTGGACCTTGGACTTCTCTCATCACTATGAGCTTTCCTGGTGCTGTGGGCTCTTCCCTGGGCAGTTCCTGCTGCCACACTTGGGTGTGTTGGGACAGACCTTGTCTGTTACCCTGCTCAGCTCCCTGAACTGTCCATACTGGGACACTGACATACTGGCTATCCCAGACTCTGGCTAGGGTTCCATACCCCTGCAACCTTCAATTGCCAGCTATGCTGTGGGATGATGGTCCCCAGCTTGGTCTCAGACTTCTGACGGCTTCTGACAGGTAAGGGGTATTCTGTGGGTGCTCTGGGTTCTGTGCCCTTGCTGGGAGTCAGCTGGCAGCAGGAATCACCAGAACTTTCTTGGTGGGAAATAATAGGAGCCCTCATTCTCCTAAACCACCATGTCCCAAGCAGATTCTTTCCAGAAAAGAACATAAATGAGGTATAAAGCAGGATCTCCCCTAACACAAGTCTTTATTACAATCGGTTTGGGACCCAGAGAATATCTTTCTGAATTTATGCTGAGCTTGGATGTAGGAGCTTGTCTGTAGTTTTTGCATATAACATAGAATATGGTAAATAGACTAGGTGTCGTATAGAAACGCGGGATATTTCATTCATCCTCCCTGGAAAGATGATGTTTTAGAATGTCTGGGTTTAACAACAGAAAAATCAGTTTTACAATAGAGCTAGCAAGGGTGGAGATATTTTCTAAGCATAGCATAAAGAAAGAAAGGAGAGAGGTCACCTTGGGGTTTTTTTTCAGTTTAAGGGCAAAGGGAGATAAAAATAAGGAAAATAAAAAATCTTTAGTACCTTTCTCTCAGCAGCTCCAGAAAACTTTCTCTGTATCAGTCCATTACTGTTGTCTTGGACTTGAATCTTTTTGGGTGTTTTAGGTTATTTTATCTTTTGTATAGTACTTGAAGCATCACTTGATTTAAGACATAGTCATTTTCAAACCAGAAGATCAAGAAAATACAGTTTTCAAAACAAAGTGAAGCAAATCAGGGTGAAAACATTACAACACTTTGATGTTTACAAAGGTTTCTTCCTTAATTTCTCTGTCCAAAAGTACTTGTTAAACATAAGGTGTGCTTCAGAGAGCTCAGTATCCCCTGCAAATATTTTTCTCCTTTATTTCGGTCCCCTTATTTAACCAACTTCAACAAGCAAATCCTTGTTGCAGCTCAACCATTGCAAACAGAAATTTTAAATCCTCTCAAAGCTGTTTCCCTCTAGATCAATAAAGAGAAGGGAAAACAGGAAAAACTCTCTTGCCTTTATGACTAGCAAAAGATAGCAAGTTAATAGGTTTGTTGTTACCTGAAAAACATTTCTCTGAGTGGTTATGAAAATGTTGTTTGTACTGCAATCTCCACACTGCCAGTCTCAAGATAACTATTACTGCTTTTTTCCCCTTGCTGTCTGGGGGACTCTTTGTGGTGTTGCCAAGTGCCCCTGTCCTAGCCAGGCACAAACCCTGTACTGGTTTTCTTGCAGAATGATTTCCTCTAACACTTTCCTCTGTCCTTCATAGGTTTTAAGTATGAACTGGTGGCACAATGGGTGTGACAGAGTATTACTAAACCAGGTTATTACTAAACCACTAAATAAGCAGGCAAGCTTCCGGACATCTGACGTGAGTGGCAATCTAAAGTTCATCATTTGACTTGGTTTTTCTTCTCCCAGCAGAACTCATCTAAGTCCCCAGCTCTTGGGATTTATCACACGTTGAATATTTGAGTTTTGCCCTATAGCCCTGACTGTTGGACTATAGTTACCTCAATATGATCTTAACCATTATAGCTGTAGAGAAAATCCTGGGCCCATGAATCCCAAAATTCCAGAAGCTAAACTAAATTAAAACAAATAATCTACGGACTTAAGGCAGTCTTGTGATTAATTTCTTTTTTTAACACTTGGGCAAAGCAGCACTGACTCACTGTAGCCATGCCTAATAGCTCCAAACTCCCCTGACAAGGCTAGGGGTTGGCCAAAATTTGTTCTTAAAAGTTCCAGCTGTTTATGAGGTATTTGTGTGGGGGAAGCATGTGGCAATAATGGAGTTTCTTCTAAGTGAAAAATGGATGGAGGGATTTTGCTGCAGATTCCTCAAATAAGTGAGCGAAACCAACTGTGGGCAAGCACTAAACACAACCGATTCACAACACAAATAATGCTTAGGGCAAATCCTTCTGCACCTTCAGCTGTGGAAGCAGCTCTACTGCGTATTCTAGAGGTAGCCTAACGACACAAAGGTGCTATTGGGTTTTAATCACTAAGCTGCCCTCTATGAAATTCACTGTTCTGTAGTTGTAGACATCTTGCAGAATTTTTGTTTGGACTCAGAACAGTAAGACCAAGGATACAACAGCTAAGAAAGGGAAATCATGTCAGATGGAGGGGTTTTTTGTATGTTTGGGGGACCCTACTTTTATGCCCTTTGCGTGCATCCCACTTTCAGCCCAATCTTCTATTGAAATCAAACAGCCTGACCCCAGGTCACCTCTGTTGTCCTACAGGTACAAAAGGGATTCAACTGAATACCCTTCGAAAACCATGATTTGACTTTAAAAGACTAATCCTACAAATACTTCCTAGGTCTTGTCCTATCAGACTCTGCCNGTAATGAAGATCATGAAGGAAGTAGAACAGCTCCCTTGTGAGGAAAGGCTGAGGGAGCTGGGTCTCTTGAGCTTGGAGAAGAGTAGGCTGAGGGGGGACTCCATTCATGTCTATAAACATGTGAGGGGTGGGTGTCAGGAGGATGGAGCCAGGCTCTTCTCAAGGTCATCTGGTGATAGGACAAGAGGCAGTGAGTGCCAGCTGGAACAGAGGAGGTTTCATACAGGTATCAGAAGGAACTTCTTCACAGTGAGAGTACCGGAGCACTGGAACAGGCTGCCCAGGGGGGTTGTGGAGTCTCCTTCTCTGGAGACGTTCAAGACCCGCCTAGACGTGGTTCTGTGCAACTTGGTCTAGGTGGTCCTGCTGTGGCAGGGAGATTGAACTAGAAGATCTTTCAAGGTCCCTTCCAATCCCTAATGATTCTATGATTCTACATGGCTTTCTTAGTACTTGTTAGGAAACACTAACATCAGAAGCTGTAAAATGAGTTATCCTGTTTTATTTCAGGAGGTCCAAATACCTGTTTCTTTCTTCTTCAGCTCAGAATAAGGACTTTAGCTCATTCATTCCCCTTATCAAGTCACCTATAACACACAAGAAGGAGGAGAAGCTAAGAGAAACAGCCACCATAATAATTAAAAAAATTTGTGAATTTGCTCATTCGTGAATTTGCTCGTTCATTTAGTTTAGAGTATGTGTGCATCCTGCCTCAGCCCAACGTAGGTTTCTCTACAGGTGCTCAAGTCCTGAAATGCAGGTATTTGGCACAGGAGATAGGATGAACCTCATTGTCTCCAAGTTAGGTATTTAACCCGAGCGAAATGTCTGGCTTGTATTACAGTCATTGAAGAAACAAGCTCTTGAAGAGCGATCTAGTACATTGAACGCATGGCTACTTTGTGTAGATGGTGAGGAGCTCCTTATTGGGTAGAGGGGGGATTCATGTAACCTTGGAGTAAATCAAAAAGCAGATTTCTGCCACAGCTTATCCAGCACTAAGGATTATTAGGAGCGGGACAGTGATTTATTTTGCCTTTTCCAAATCCACAGGTAAAGATAAACCACTCTTCAAGGACAGGGATCCCTGGCTCACCCCGTGAAAATTGTTGGATGCACTCTGTATCATACATGTGGGTTTAAGGATGCCGGTGTGCAAATAAGCGGCTTGGCTGGAGAGACCAGCAGGCAGAAAGCCCACAGTGTGTTTATAGCAACAGTTTTTTGGCTTGTATTTATCTGAAGGGTCCCACTCTTGGTTTAATTACATTCTGCATAAATCAGATGGAAGTTATATTTAAAACTGAAGAGTTCTCCTAATGCAGAACATTTTCAAATGTGCTTCACTTTATAGAGAAAGAACAACAACCAGCCAGGGCAGACTGAGAAAAACAAAAACCTAGAACTCTGTGTGGACAAAGCTCAGGCCAGGTTCTTCTGGCTGCACAAAAGGCCCAGAGTCAAATACTTTGGAGTTCCACGTGGAAATGGAAATGCTGGCTAAGGCTGTGATGTCTGGAGGTGCATTTCTAGCCTGAAAGAAGCGCTGTCCCAGGAGCCCTAGCAAGTTGGAGGGTTTTTTTTGCAGCCCCAGTGATTTCACGGTCAGAGTGAGTTATAGAGAGTCTCCCCATAGGCTGCCTTATTCCTGTGTGTGATGGCTATGGCAGACCTTTCCGTGTGCACAGATGTGCTGCATATGTGCGATAAGCTGGATGTTTCAGGGACACATTCCGATTACTCTGCATGTCTTAAGGATCTGATATGCAGCACAGTGCTGAGGGAAATAAATTGAATCCTCAAATTCTTGGATTTTGGAAGGTGAAAGGCAAAATACAGGAGTAGTTGCAGAGGAAGTGCTCCAGGTGCCTTCTCATGGCTTGATCTCCTCAGATCTTCCACCTTGGCACTCACATCCCTGGCTCCATTTGACTACATGACTGAAAACACCCAAAGAAATGAATCCAAGTGGCTTTTTCTTCCCCTGAAGGTAACATCTGAAAGGCCTCTTTTCTCCTGGCTTTTCCAAAATCTCTGTCACAGCTATTCCAGTCTGTGAGGGTAGCATTCCTAGGGCTTCCCCTGGCCTATTGCTCACTGCTATAGAGCACATTAATATCCTTACATGAAACACATTCATTTAACCAAAATGCACAGGTTGGATCCAGATTCAAATGATCTTTTCTCTGGGAGAAGGGAAAAGGAGGAGGAGAGAAATCTCCCTTGGATGGGGTGCAGGAAGATTTTTTGTACCTGGCTTCCTGTATGGTTGTGCTAGGAATCACAAGTAGGTTTTTCCTTCACCCAAGTTTCAACAGCATGCAGTATAACAGAGCTCTCTCTGTATCTAAACGTAATAAAGGGTAACAATGATACTGTCAAAGAAGGGAGAAGTTGAGAGCTGTTACTTGCTGGAGGGAATTACTGCTGCTTCTCTTTCCATGCAAATGGCATCTCATTTGGAACCGATGAATCCCCTAATTTCTATCAAACAGTTTATAGTAACCAGTCCTCTCTGTCACTGTGCTTGTTCAGCATCTCATTATTGACAATTAAATATTGACAATATAAATATGTATAGAAATAATATATTGTTGGCTTAATTTTCTGCTGCCTGGTATCCGTTTCCTTTTTTCTATGCTAAAGATGCTAAGGGATGTGGAACATGAGCCTATCAGTGTGTAAGCCCCTGTAATCACAGAACCTTAGCCTGGCTCAGGTTGGAAGAGACCGTAGATCTCATCTCCAACTACCTTCCAGGAGCACCAATGCTTCTTAACCAGACTTGGTTGCTCAAGGCCTCATCCAATCTGGCCTTGAACACCTCCAGGGAGGGGGCAGCCACAGCCGCTCTGGGCAGTCGATTCCAGAGTCTCTGCACCCTGGCTCTGAAGAACTTCTTCCTCAGATCTGGTCTGAACCTCCTCTCCTTCAGTTTCAAACCATTTCCCTTTGTCCTGTCACTGGATCCCCTTGGGAAAACTCCCTGTGCAGGGTTCCCCTAGGTTTCCCTCAGGTGTTAGGCAATACCTAATGAGATAATGCACATGAATCTAATTTTTCCTTGCACGAAACGATGGGATGTTAACTGTCTCTAATATGAAATACAGGTGTATGGGGAAGGAGCTACACAAAGCTACTGCCTGTCAAGCTGAGGGCCAGCAAGTCAGGGTCCTTTCCCTGACGGATCTTTCAGCTTGCTCAGAAAAAGCTGAAATGCAACATTTTCACTTTGAAAAGCTGAAAGGAAAAGAAAATGAACGTCTGCTGCTAAACCCTGGACTGGTTCAGCAAGCTGAAGGATGAGGAGGAAAAAACCGAGCCCTTCGTGTGACCTGTCCCTGGCTTCAGGCTGTGAACAGGAGCCCAGTAACACTGGCATTAACCATGCTATGGGGAAAAGCTTGGGAAGGACTTCTGCGGTCAGGGTGCGGGCACAGAGAAGGAGAAAGGTGACTCAACTAGCTAGTTTGAAGGCAAGTTTCACTCTGACTCAGAAAAAGAACTTGCCGTTCTAGTCCAATATATTAACGTCTTGGAAAGAGTGAATGGAAACTCAGAAATAAGGAGCGTGGTGCTCAGGGAGCTCAAACAACTCAGATTAGTGGAGATGAATGCGTTTAGGCTGCTTAGAAGGTTTAGGTGAATGGCTAGATCACCAGAGCCTGCAGAGCTGTTTGTATTAATCTCTCTGTAGCCAACACTCCTGCAGGTGTTTGTGTGCGCACACATCAAGTGCCCAACAGCCACACTCACGTTAAATAACATGGTCATGTTATGCTAAAGACCAAACAAAATCAGATCCAAGCCTGTGAATGGCTTTAGCAGAAGGAAAGCACACTTGATATGAAAAGTATGTCCTGTCCCCTCTCCCTTCTCTTGGTGCAGGCTCAGTATGATTGCTGTGATGTTTAACCATAGGAGGGCTTGCTCTCCACATTTATGGAGCAGGATGGTAGCCATGTACTAGTGTCATCCAATTTGACCAACCTTTCTCATGCTAATGAGTAAGTGGCTACTGTGAAATGATGCCTTCAATTTCCTCTGCCCTCAAGAATGTTTCATTTTCCATTGTCTCATCTTCATCTGCCTCCCTGGAGGAAGAACTGTTTATTTTCAGTAGAGGAAGTGATGAGAGGAAAGCCATTCTGTGGTCAAAGCAGAGTTCCTTAGCCTTTTGCTGCTTCTCCAAAATCTGCTGTTTTAGATAAACATGGTGGGGTTTGACCTTGTAGCTTCTCTGGATTGCCTAAATCCCAAAAGTGAGTGAAAAACAGATAACAGCATCACTTGCACTATGTTCCATGTTCCTTTCTATCTAGATGTCATCTCCTTGTTGCTCACTCTTATCCACATTGTTTATAAATCCTGAAGCTGTGTTTCATGTCATTTCTTTCCTCAGCATTTCCCTCCCTCCTCTCATGTATAAAAACCCTTGTGATGCCAACTCTCATCATCTACTTCGTTAAGGAAAGATAAGTCAGAGCAGAGTAATTGCATGGTTAAACCAGCAGCAGTGGAGGGGAAGCAATAATGGGATGGGCTTGCTTCCTAAAGTAAAACATTGACATCCAAGCCTCGTCTACTGTTGACTTCAAAAAAACTTGAACTCTCTGAGCTGGACTCCAGTTAAAGCAGCTTTGACTTGATGCTAAGAATGTGCAAACACATGATGATAAGATAAGCACCCTGAGTTTTTACTTCATAACCCTGAAGTCTGAAAGTCATCCTAGAACAAGAAGTGCTGTGAGCAAACATCCTTCTGATACTGTAGATGTCTTCTGAGGTTTTATTTGTCCTGCCTTCAGACCTCCTTTATCCTGGGTTTCTTGCTTCCTGGTGGGCAGGATGTCACGAATGGCAATGCACTTGAGGGAAGATCAAGAGCAACTGGAGGAACCCTGGAGGAGAACAACCAGAGTGATCAAAGGTTTAAAAACAGCCATGACCTTTGGTGTCTGACTAGAAGAATGGGCTGTATGAGACGTTGAGAACTGAGAGAGACATGATGTTCTTTAATGCACATGAGTTAGCTGCAAAGGATTAAACTGTTCTCCATGCGCGCTATGAAAAAGAAGAGTAGTGGAAGGTTCAAATTACAGGAAAGGAACTCTTAGGGAATATGTTAGGAAAGATGTTCTAAAGAGACCGAGGCACTGAATGGCCTGGGGGTGCATGGAATTGCTGTCACTGGAGAATTTTAAGAACAGAAAAGTCCAACATTTCTTGGAAATTAGGTTAATTAATTCCAGTACTAAATCTGTAGGGAAGAAAATCTAATCCTTTCAAATCAGTGGGATATTATGAAGAACATCCTTATGTGGGTTCCCTTTCCAGTGTTTCTCTCTGAAACAGAAAAAATATTACTGTAATAAAAACATTTTTAACATCAAAAAGCCCTTTCAAATATTGACACATCAGATCCCATTTTTAATGTAGAGAGTGTTCTTTGTGTTCTTCAGATTTTTGGTGAAAATGGAATTACTTTTCTCTTTCCTGAAATAGATGATGGCCTTCCAAAGGGAACCATGTGCGTGTTTCCTTTCAGTGTCTTTTCATGCTTAGAACAGCAGGAAGCTCAACAAGTCCTGTGTGTTTCTTCATGCTGGTGAATAAAATTCAGTATTTTACTGGAGAGGTACAATCTGCCATGTGCTGGTCACCTGCATGCAGCACATCCGGTGCCTGGCTTTAAGGGAGCTTAAATTATCCTGAGTTGCAGGAGTGCCCAGGCTGCATCTCTGAGACTGGTGGGTTTTACACTGAGCAAGCTCTGAGGATGGGCTCAGGCCCAAGCTGGATTCACAGTGGAAGCAGAGCTGCTAAGTGTTCTGGGTTATAAAAAAGGATTATAGACATGGCTGGTTGATGGTTTTATGCAAAACACAGTCTGTATCTTTTGATTGACTGCTTTTAAATCCTTCTGAGCTGAAGTTTACTGTGATATATGTTAACAGTCATCTGGCAGCTCTCTGCCCCAGGAACTACTTACTGTAGTGAAGTTACTCGTTTGTTCACGTTCACAAAATCAGAGACGTACCAAGTCGTCCTCAGGAGGAAGTTCTCTAAAGCAGAGAAGAAAATAGCGAAGGGTGTTCTTCATTGTGAGCCAAAACTCGAGCTGTGCAGTACTCAGCTGTGCAGCACTGGGAATATAAAAACATGGCTCGTGCCCAGACAGTAACATTTAATGCTCACTCTGGTGAGGACACTGTTTCTGAGACCTCATCCCTAGGACTGTTTAGTGTACGCCCCACTCTTGTGTTGGGATGAGTGAGTGTGTTGTTTATGCTTGCCCTAGGCAACAATTCAGCAAAGGAGATGTTTTCACCCACCAAGGAAGGCTGGTGAGCAGCTGTCCACCTCCTGTCCAGTCTCAAAGCCCAGATTTCCTTCATTTGTTGCATGTCAGTATGGTAGCAAGTCTGGCTACTGCCTTAGCCACAATGTAAATGAAGGATACTGGTCTGACCTGTGTTTGTGCCATGAAGTAGCAGCCCCAAGGGCCTGGTAGGAGCTGAAATCTGTGGCTCTTCGTTAACTCTCTGATGAGAACAGAGCACTGAGGAGCAAAAAAGTACCAAATACTTAGAACCTACCCATCTAAGACAAAACAAGTTGTGTCTCTGATCATCGTGGTCAAGACACTCTAGAAAAGCAAGCCTCCTTGTTTACGCAGGGTTTCAACGAGGCACTTGGCTTCCACTGGAGTCCTTCTGGGGAATGCTGGAGCCCAAAGGGGTATATGGATCCAAATTTACAAATCATCCCAGTTTCTGGGATGGGCAGGAGCAAGGTTTTCAAGCCAAACATTTCTGACCTTTCCAGAAAGAGGCAATTGAAATGGAGCTGTGGAAACAGTATGACATCCGAAACTCAGCCAGTCAAACGTTTCCAAAGAGTTGCTGAAGTTTGTTTTATTGAGGTTTCAAACTAGCTGCTGGGTGATAGACCCTTAGGTACTGCAGACCAAACATGAAGAAGGGTTGGTGCACCACCTGGAAAAAGGCTTCAGCTTTGTATTGGGCTGGTGGGTGTGAAATGGCTTCAGCCTGGAATTGGGAAGAATGCAGTGCAGCCCTTTGCTAAGTGAACCTAGACATCTACTGACTGATAAGATGTTGTTGGAGAAACTAGAGAAAAGGGCTGAAAAGGTCTTTTAAGATCATATCTGGTCTCTGGCTCTCTCAGGCATCCATGTCATAGTGGTTATGATAAATGCACCAAGATGAGTTTTCAAATCAAGACTGAGACCCACTACTCTTATAAGGAGGATGCTCCAAAACCTTGTCTATGATGATTAAAATCCTTCTAGTTTCCAACCTGATATTACTACCCAGCTTGTGCCCATCAATGAAAGCACTGAGCAAGGGTGCTGAACTTAATTACTTCAAGATTAAGTTGTTCTCCCAACAGCCTCATTTACCTAACTCTCCCTTCTGAACACTCACAAATGCCACTCGAAGCATCATGCTACCAATGTGCCATGAGATGCCATGCTAGAGAAATGAATTCATACATAACCAAACTCCTTCTTCTGCCTTTTCATCTAAAACAATGTCTTAATCCTCTTGTAAGTTATTCTGAAATGTCTGTCCTTCCTAGAAGGTGAAGCCTCACTGTCACATTCTTTAAGCTCTTGCTTTGTCAGACCAACCTCCCTCCAGTTGCGAGTCACTTGTTTGCACCTTTTTCTGGATTCATCCCCAGGTTCACTCAGTAAAGAGGATTTCTTTTATAAAATTGGAAATATTGCTAGAAGGGACACATGCTTTAAGGCTTCTTTTTACAAAATTGAGCTGATTTTTCCAAGCTGCGTTTGGTTAACCAGACTAATCGTTTGTCACCAAAGGTAGGATTTTGTGATGTTCTCTGCCGGAATCTTGGCTCTTGGGAAAGTCTAAATTTTCACTGCTCTGTATTTACTACTAGAGCCCTTTCCCTCTGTTAAATCATATAGCAGTAGTTTATTTTCTTCTAGACATGAGGGGAAATGATGTCTTCTAGCTTTGAATCTGTAGTATTACTAGCACCTCATTGCTTGGTTTGACACAGCGATAGAGTTCTGGTATTGCTGAGGATCCTTGTATTGTTGTCACTATTTACTCTGTGCACCAGGGTCATGGAACTTGGGGTTCAAACTATCCACTGAGGTTCATGAGAAATCCTCCTTGGGAGCCCTTCAGCTGCCAGAGTACTCTCATTGCTTAGTCTCTGCTATAAGATTCAAGGACATACTGTCTCTCTTGTTCTGGCTCTAGTCTAGGCTGGATTGTGCAAATATTAACGTTGGCTTTTCCCTCTCTCAGCCTGCCTCCTCGTATGGTAAGAGACCACATGTATGAATAATATGACAGGCGTTTCTTCTGGTAGGGTTGGAAAACTCAACTTTCCTAGTTAGATCTGGAATTGGCAGGAGCCGCTGCTGCCACTCGGCTCTTGGACTCAGCAGAAGCAGCAGCGACACCTTTTTGTTAACGGGCATCTGGGGCAGATCTGCTGAAGTCAATGGGCACTAGAAAACTGCATCCAAATACTTACTTCAAAGGAATGAGACACTAGGGCTGCTGAACCAGAGGTTCCTTCTGGGAGGGGTGACTGCTCTGCTGCTTTTCTGCAGTGTGTGGTTTGTGCAGCCCCAGAGGTGGTTAACTGGGGGAGAAGAACATGAGCAAGAGTCTCCTGCTAAGCTGGGAGTCTGAAATGTATTTGTAGATATTAGCCTGACAATAAGGACCTACCTTGGTCATATCTGTTAAAAACTTTGCTGGTAAGATGGAAATAAGGGGGGGAAAATGTCAAAAGCATGAGTACTGTATTCAGGATTATGGAACAAATCTTGACATACTAACCTAAATCTAATTGCAGCCCTCATTTTGCAGGCTGGTTAAAGCTTATTGAAAAGAAAATTAAAGCAGCTCTGATTTTGGCCCAAACATAAAGCTGAAATACTGAAATAGCATGAAAAGACGTTTCTCTTATAGTAATTTCTGACCACATGAAAATAAGGAAATACTACAAATCTTTCGAGAAACCCCGACTTTATGAGATTTCCAGCGTCATGTCCAGATTAAACAGATTTGGCTCCCTGTTGAAGCTGCTTTAGGCTCATCCGAACCAAACGCATTTTCTGGGATTTATGTCAGTGTGGGCTTTGCTCCTTACAGGAGTCTCACTGCAGACCTTTGAAAGCTCTATTTGTGGTTCTGTTTGGGGGAGCCGTGCAAATCATTCAGCCTCAATCTCAAAAGCCTGGATTCTGCTTTCAGCAGCAAACCTGGGAGCACTGACCACATCAGTAAAAGACTAACAAACTCTGGACAAAGCTCCATGGAAAGGGGGTCCACATTGAATTTTAGCTTTGTCTTTACTCAGTTTAGAGAATATTGAGGAAATGGAAGGCTGCTGTGTGGTTTCTTGCCATCTCACAGGTGTCTTGGATTTTGAAGCTGGTTGTGTAAGTTTTAAAAGATATTTAGGTATCCAGTTGCTGTTGATTTGGATCAGATGTAAGGAAAACCTGGTGAGGGTTAGCTCATTGCTTTCTGAGCTTATATCAATAATGATTTAATGATAATGCCTGAGCTGAAGCTCAGTTTTGCAGAGTGTAGCTGCTTGGACTGTTGAGGCTGTCCTACCAGAGTATCTGCAGCATCTCTTCTCTGCTCAGGGCCATAGGAGCTTATTTCAGATTCCAGCTGACCAAAAAGGGTGGGAGGTGGTCTAGTCTGTAAGAATAAGGTTGAATGGGCCCAAGATTGACATATCGCCTCACTGCTTCTGAGCTGGGTGCAGCAGAGATGCTACATTGCTAGAGCAGTGTTAAAGATTGTGAAGGACTTCCTTTACCATTAGGATTAATAGAACCATTAGTAGAACCAAGGGTTTTTGGATTCTTGTGAAGAAAAAGCTCCTGAACTAACAATACAGAACCATGTTGTTCCATCGAGGAAATCAAAGTACAGCTACTTTTTGATGTCTATGCACTTCTGTGCATCTAAGCAGTTCTGGATTAATTTGAATGTAAATGCAAGGGGGTCCCACTGTGAAGGGGCTATGTTTAGCTCCCTGAATGCAAAGTTCAGGGGGCATTTTGTTATGAGAGCAACTTCCTGGACTGTAACATACCATGCAAAAACACTAAGTTTCCTTATGACTACTGAACCTTATCTGCTTTCTTTCATATTACTCCTTACAAGAATCAGATGAAGCAGGACAGGATGTGTTTTGTTCTTTTTGTAGGGAAAAAAACAAACATAGTCCCTAACAATTTGAAACAGCAATTCTTGCAGAAATGAAATTGTCCTGATGCAGGAAAAATAATAAATGGCTTTCACCATAGTGCCCAACGTTCTGAAAGCAATAATGTTTACCAGTTTGGGAATTTTGGCTTTTGTTTATCATTAAAAACAAGGTTTATAGATGAGGTTTGGCAAAGATGTTACCCATAACAGAATCTAATCACTTCAGATATTTTTAGTATAATGAGATCCATGTTTCTCTCCAAAAGATTGTTGGGCTCCCAATGGAAAGGATGTTTATGGCCCTGGACCTGCAAGATTTTAACTTGATTATTTGCAGGCAACATTGTCTGCCTACTTATATAACAGAACAATTGTGTAATCATCACTGCTAAGTGAAAAGTCTTATGATTTGAGTTGTGTCTAAACTCAGCTGGTTCGCATTTCTTCATAGGTTGCCATTCTCTTGTAGGCACCCTCAAGGAGAGTGAATCTGATAATTGGAAACAGCAGTTCATCCTTGTCTTTTCATGCTTTATAACTTTGTTATGGTTTTCAAAACCTCCAAAAACTGCTGGGGAAATAGCTTCCAGTATTAGTTATCCCGACTAATTACACACTTCTGTGTGGAACTGGCCTGGCGTTAATGGTTCAACAAGAATTTTCATAGTGAGAAAGTAAGCCCTTATGCATGGAGAGCTTCCCACACAGCATGCTGCAGCCTCCAGCTTTTAATGGGCCACAGAGCCTTGGCCTGCTCTCCAGAACATGGTGGATGTCACAGAGGACTGGAAGGATGGAGGATCAGAGGCAGCAATCATAAACAACCATATGTGTATGACAAATATAGATTTCCCGGAGAAAACAAATGTGAACAATGTTCCTGAGGAACTGGGAGTACAATAGTTGCCACATGGGCATTGGGGGATTTGAACTGAGCGCATGGTTAAACATCCAGACCCTACAGAGTTTTAATGCCCGTTTTTTGTGCTGTAGCTGTTCCTATACTCTATAAACTGCTCTTTCAAACTGCGGGTCGTCTGGAAATAAAATAGCAGGAAAAAGGCATCTAATGTGTCCTGGCTGTGAAATGGTACA
This sequence comes from Upupa epops, assembly GCA_013397515.1. NCBI lineage: Eukaryota > Metazoa > Chordata > Aves > Bucerotiformes > Upupidae > Upupa > Upupa epops. The sequence goes on along the minus strand of VZRI01009263.1, from coordinate 29,648 downwards.
GGATAAAATAACTGGATGTCCTATAGTGTTCCACTTGATGACTCTTCATAGTTACAGTAAAAATCTTTGCTTGGGAGATAAATTGAGAGTAGCAGTAAACAAAAAGGTTAATGAAGTACATGATTTCTGGATCATTTTTTGGAAAGGAGAAAACACAAGAGATTTTGCTATTTGGATTTCATATCTGCATTATATGACCAGTGCGTTCTTTTTCTTTGACTCCTAGATGTAAGATCTTCTCCCTTTCCCATTTCTTCATCACCCTCTTTTTCACTTCTTCCACTGTACTCCTCATGCCTGGAAAAGGGACCTTGCTCCCACATCAACTCCTCTGTTTAAGTGCCAGTAAGTCCTTCGGGTTTTTCTGATCAGTTTTGTACTTTCAGTGGGCTTTCTGAGAGATGTGCTAGATAGCATTTAATGTTAATTTTCACTTCAAGATATACCCAGCTATACAGAGACAGCTTAAATAAGTCTTACTGTGTGACTGTGGCACCATAATAATTGCCTTGGGGTGTCTGTTGATAGTAAAGGAGGATAGAGGTCATCTACTAGTAGAGGCTTTGTCTCCTATAAGATGCAATTCCTCATTTGAAGACTTTAAAACTTCTGAGCTGTGTCTCTTCCTAGAGACAGGTTGAACCTGGAAAGGCTGAGTGACATGGCATCTTGGAATGGCAGAAGCACAAATAGATCCTTCCCACAAATAGATCCTCCCATTTGCTGCAAGCCTAGAAGTGCAAATATTGTTCACAGGTACTCTGCCATTCTCTGTCTGGCTGTTAGGTTTTGTGCCTGAGCTGGATGTCTAGTCTTTCACCTCTGCTATAAGCTGGTTTTGATTTTCCTTAATATAAAGCAAGCAGAGGACAACGGATCATTGTGCCTGATTCCATTTGCTGAGCAAATGTCCCCTGTGCACTGTCTCAGCCAGGGTTGCCTCACTGTAGACACAGGAGAAAGCTGAATCAGCCAGCAGACTGAGCCACAGGTACTGTCTGAGTCCAGCTGTTCATGGGAAAGGCATTTTATCCCTCTTCTCAAGTATTTCCTTGTAGCACAGTGTCCACTGGGATGGCTGTGGAGGCAATATTACATTGCTAGGACGTGTGTCTCATTCTCTGTCTTCCCTGACTCCATAATTTATAGTTTAATAAAGTGAAAATCTGATGGTGCTGTTCCCCTTCCTGGAGTGGGCTAGGCACCAAACCTATTGCCCTGGGTGGCAGGACATCAGCTCTGATTTCAGAAGGCATTTTGGAAGGAAAGAGAGGATTATTGACTGTTGTTTATATGGAAAGAAGCAAAATCACTACTGGAATGAGGAAAAGCAATCCATCAGTGCACAGATGCTAAACACAAATTGCAGTTTGGAAAGACTTTATCCCTCTATTGTGCATCTCTAGCATCTGAAGAATGGTATTTAATTAAATGGGGCAGACAGGGTGAAACTGGATTTAACTTCTATCAAAAACTGCACAATTCTTGCTGAACTTTGCATGGTGAGAGGGAAGAGATGAGGGCAGGGCTTCAAAGGTTCTCCTTGCAAAGAAAGGAAAGAAAAGTGATGCTGTTTGCAGGCAAGTCTGCCTTTGCCTGGGTGCTAACTACTGTACGTTTGCACTCTTACACTTTGCTCACAGCTCATGTGATAACACAGTCATGCAGAGGGGATTATCCATGGACCTAACTGCTTCCCCTTGGATGTAGTCAAATTGCCAGTCATGAAGCTGATGCTGTCAAATACATCATCATGAGCAGAACTGGGACATGATGGGCAGTTGTTCTGGAGGCACAGGATGAGAGGTGATGGCCACAGCAGCATGAGGTTGAAGTCTAGTGGCAAGGAATGGTATTTGTTCACCTACAACGCTGGAGCTCAGAAGGCATTTCATACTGGCCATATTAACTGCTCTTGGCAAACAGGAATGTCCCTGGAAATAAAAAGCTAAGGACAAATAACTAGGAACCTCAGACACAAAAGAGGCCGAAAACTTGGTGTTTGAATGTCAGTAGACCTAATGGATTCTCCGGTTTCATCAGCCTTGACTGTTGTGTTCATGCACAGATTTGCAGTGTGCCATACAGATACTGGGGAGCACATGTGAGAGAACCTCTAGTGTGGGACAGAACCAACACCTTCAATTACACTTAATGACTGGGAAGCAAGGTGTTCAGATTAGATGTAAGTAACCTCTATCCTGACCATGCTCTTGACAACTGTTGTTATTAATTTAGGGGTATGGAAATAACTATTTGTAGGGGTGACCAGTCTGTACTGATGGGTCTTCTGCACCTAGGTAATTTTCTTCTTTTTAGCCCTCGACTGACTTCTGAATGTGGATCCTTTTCACATCACAATTTAGGAAGTTAGAAGGGCTCCTGAGGACTGTGGAGTCTAGCCATCTTAGGATTTCTTCAGTGCAGGGAGTTTGCTTGGCTGCTCTGTTCACTCTAGACATATCCCAGCTGCTGCCCAGTTCTCAGCTGATGCAGGATCTTGAAATTTTCATAGTTAGGTAAAAGAAGACAGCAAATCCTTATGCTTTTTGCCTCTCCTCACACACACAGGACTGACAGGATACTAAGCACTAATATGTCATCTTTAAAATAAGGAGAGGACATGTTTTCCCTATGAAGTAGTGGAAACACTAACATCACACTTGGAACAGCTTTTTTCCCCTTTCCCCTTCTAATTGCACTGAGTTTTTAAAGCCAGGGAATAAAATCTTCCCCTCTGAAGCAGGAGAAGTTTCCCCATAGGCTGCTGCTTGTCTGGGCTTGGTGTGACTCACACTGCTGCTCCTGCAGTTCAGAGGCAAATTAGTAGAAGCAGGAGCTGGGAACCTGGTGGCAAAGGGAGAAAGCAAGGAGTGCACATCCATTGGTGAAAGGAAATGAGGAGGAAGCATTATTTATGGAAGGTTCAGTGGCTGGTGCCTTATTTCTGTATTATATTCTTTTTCTTTCCACTTTGAAGGAAATGGTTCCTATAGCAGGAGTGACTCATTAGACAGGCACTGCCAGTGATGTGGCTCTGCCAGTTCCTTACATTCCCGTTACCCTTCTATCGCAGTGTGGTGTCAGCGCACGTTCCACATGGCACCACAGATGTGGAGACAGAGGAGGGAAACAGCAGGGGACGGAAAAAAAAAATCCATGATTTATGGTCAAGCATCAGTCCTGTCAATCTGCAATGAGAAGTAGCACTGTGATGGCTGTTTGAGCTGACCTGAGAGTCTATTGGGAGGTTTGTCCTCTCTAGCACCATTCCCATGCTCATTTTGTAGGGTTTTGGACTTCTGTACCTTGACAATCCACCAGGCACAGTGGCAAGCCAGGTACACCTCTATGTCAGCTCTCTGCTAACAGCTTTCTTCCTGTAGCACGTTCTGGTTGTGATGGCACACGCCTCCCAGATCTGCAGAGCTCCTCACAGTTCCCCTTCAGCATGGAAAATTTAAGCTAATAATTTAAGGAAGTAATCTTGATAGATTTCCTTCTTATCCCCTCTCACTCTGCCTTCACTTAATACAAAATTATAGTGAAAAACAGGAAAGACCAGGTAAATGGGTTAGATCATTCAGACTGAGGGAAGCCTAAAAGTAGCAAAAGGATGTTGAGCTCAGTCACAAAAGAAAATAGGATGTTGTTTTCTTCAGGAGAAGACTTCAAATCCAACTGATTTTCCTTGTGCTCTGGTCCAGTTAGTGTTAGTTTATAGCTTAGATAATGGACAGGGCCAATCCCTTTGTATTAGACAAAACAACTAGGAGACATGCAAGCAGTACACAGATTTAATCCCTGTATCCAATATATCCAAAGTTTGTGTTGTTTTTCTTTGAGTGGATGAAATGGAAATTCAAATGCTACTCTGACAGTGCCATAGGAAAGTCTAAAGTGAGGGACTGTAAATAGAATTTGAGTTGACATTTCAGCTTGGAAGTTAGGGGAAGGAACAAAGCCAACATGAATGCTCACTCAAGCCTTGAGGGAAAACTTAACATTTAAGAAACACTTTTTTTTCTACTGATACTGTAATTTGTAAAGCCACATCTGAGGGCCATTTGGTTTTCTACTCAAGGTATGAATTCAAAACACACTTATTTAACACAGAAGGACTTGCCCTCCTTTTTGCTTACCCCATCTCTCCATTCTGCCCTTGTCTTGGAATTCTCTGCAGAAATTCTTGAGTACAGGTTGGAAATGAAGCTATTCACCGGCCTGGAAAGATGAAAAGGTTTGGTAACAAAGCCTGACATGCCAGAATTGGTGTCTGCAGTTGGGAGCATTCCTTGTCGCTGTTTTGTGTGCTGGCCTGGAGTTTCTCATTAAATCTGATACAGTGGTCACAGCAGCTCTGTTGTGCTGGGCTGTATCACATAACCAGAAGCAGCATGGGCTCTTGCTCTGCCTTTTAGGGCAACACCCTGAGCAGCCTCTGCAGAATATATTTATTATAGGAACCTGGATAGCAAAACACTCCAAGGTGAATGAGACACAGGCTGCGTGTCTGAGAAAATTCACTAGGACTGGAGAGTGGGAGAATTGTCTGCATCTTTTTTCCTTTGCATTCCCCTTTGCTGCAATGTTATAAACAATCATAAATATTTTTAAGCTTGTAGTAGTTCTGGGAGATATTATCCTCATTTTGTGCATAAGGTCTTGGATGATGTATTTGTCTGGAGAGGTACTGTTTGATGCTGGGAAGCATTTGATCAAGCCAGTCTAGCAAAGAAGTGCCTTGGGGAAGTTAGTAAAGCTGGCAGCCAAATAAAAGATGATGTTTCATCAAGTGTCTTTAGAAAATTGCTCTGTTTTCTAGACTTCTAGCTGCTCCAACTTTGCATTCCAGAGCATCAGTGTGAGCTCTGCTTAGCGCTCACTCCGGGTTGCTTTAGATTGCTCTGCAAAGTCACTGTGTGCTCAAGTTTGTTTATTACATTCTTGATCACTTCTCATTCCTGTTATAATAAGTTAATTCTCAATAAAAAGTGACTTTTTTAATGGCCAAAGCTTTATTAGCCTTTATTCCTGCAGCCATGAAGCCAGTGTATTGTTGGCTGTATGTTCTGGCAGCTGGGAGATTTGACTGCAGCATGAACAGATGACTGCATCAGCCTAGCCGTAATCCAGTTATTGATACACAAGCTAGAAAGCTGTTCCAGCATCAGCCATCACATCCTACCTGCTACCCTGGGTATGTATCCTACCACTGAAACCTATTTTACTGTCGACTTCAACCACAGCAGGTCTCTGCTCTTTTCTACCTGGTAGACAAATCCTTCAGAACAGCCTGTGCTCCTCACAGAGCAGTAATTGAACAGCCTCAGAACAGGACGTTTGTTGTGTTTCAGGTGACAACACTTTTGTGTCCTGAAGAATCTGTTACCTGCTTAAACAGTGACTAAAACATTATGCTCAATAGCTCTATGCCAGGATGTCCTCTCCAAGCTTGTCTGTCAAAACCATAAAGGGAGTGGATGATTTAAACCTGGCTGTAGAATACTTAGCTCATACATTCTACTGCCAGTTTTCCCCTTCTGTTGGTGACTATGAATACTTGCAAATACTTTGTAATCCTGACTGCAGAAAAAAGGCAATGTAAAAACCACTAGTGACGTGAGCTACTCCAGGACGTCAAGTATTTTCATCTCATTTTCGTTTATTAAAGGCAGGTAGTACGTCAGGAGCTCCCTGAAGTCGAAGGAGCTGTGTCATTTATGCTGCAGAGCAACCAATTCACGTTTTCTGCTAGTTAAAGCCCTCTATAATGTTTATGTGGCGATATTTCATTGCAGTTTTCCCCCTCAGGCTGTCTCCTCCTCATGTCATTTCTTATCCAATGCTTTCATGACAAATTTTCTCTTTTGACCTTTTTCCCAGTGAGTTCAAAGCAGCCTTCATTCCTAAGCCTTCCTTTGGCTTACCATGACTTTTGGCCTTGCAAGACGAAGATTTTAGCTGTTGTAATAGATTTGACATTTTTTATCAATGAAAATAAACTCAATCTCCTAATGGAGCTTCTAAGGAGAGCTGTGACAATTGCACATGTGAATGCTTTTGGTATACATGGCTTTATTTCAGGTGGTTCTAGGCTCTAAGGTAACAAACAGCTCTTTCTCAGGGTGTTATTTTGCAGTGGAGTGGTACAGTTCATGGTGGCTTCCCCTTGAATTTTAATGATGTGCTGCTTGTAAGTGTTCAGCATCAGGGAGTTCAGTGCTGTCCCAGCAGCTCATCTATCATAGATCTGTGGATTCAGTGAGTGGTTTGATCTGGCTTGTTTCAGCAAACAAAAATGTTACTGCATCTGGCATGAAATGAAAACATCCTGAGCATACTCAGCCCAGTGGAACTACATCCAGTTCTGCAACCCACATTACAAATAGGACATATGACATAGATCTTCTGGAGTGGGTCCAGGTGAGACCACGAAGATGATCAGAGGGCTGGAGCACCTCTGCTATGAGGACAGGCTGAGAGAACTGGGATTGTTCAGCCTAGGGAAGAGAAGACTCTGGAGTGACCTAATAGTGGCCTTCAAGTACATAAAGGGGGTTATAGGAGGGTTGTAGAATTGCTTTTTGCAGGAGCAAAACTGAAAGAAGAGAGATTTAGATTGCATATTAGGAAGAAGTTCTCCACCATGAGGGTGATGAAGCATTGGAATTGTTTGCCCAAGGAGGTTGTGGATTCCCCATCCCTGGAAGTGTTCAAGGCCAAGTTGCATGGGGCATTGAGCAACCTAGTCTGGTGAGAGGTGTCCCTGCCTACGGCAGTGGGGCTGGAACTAGACGATCCTTCAGGTCCCTTGCAGCCTAAACCACTGTGTAGTTTTACTCCTGTCTCGGGTGTCTGCATTTGATGTAAAACATGTTTCACCTGTATTTTTATGGAAATGGGAAGTTGTTTTGGTTTTTTTACTCTCCTAAGGCATGTTTCTACCATCCTAGAACTAATAAATTCTCTTCCTTGCCATAGAATATCTTGGTATCTGTTGGAATGCCAAGCAGTTCAGCATCACCTGGAACAAGCTGATTCAAAATAAACGGGACATTGGTATGTCTCTGGAACCTGAGCTGCTACTCTGGTGACAGAAGAGGCTGGTCCCTACTGAGCAGACAAAAGTAGCAAAGTCTTAGTTTAATACTAAATAGGAACTGGCTTTACTAGACCCCTGTGGACTGTTGTACCTGGAATCTGCATGCAGAGAGTGACACACTCAGCTGTGGAATGGTTACACCTGTGATCTTCAGGCTGCCCAGAGGGATTGTGGAATCTCCTTCTCTGGAGACATTCAAAATCCACCTAGACATGGGATCTTCTCTAGGTGACCCAGTGCTAGCAGGAGGAATTGGACTAGATGATCTCCAGAGGTCCTTTCCAACCCCTGCTATTGTGTGAAGAAGTGCTGCAGACTAGACAGAAGTGCCCTTTAACTTTTGAAGTCAAAACTCTCAAGATTCTCTCACTGTTCCCACTTCAGGGAAAAGACAAACCATAAAAAGTAAAAAAAATCCAGCACACCGGAAACTCTGCAAGAGTGCAAAGAGAACCACAGAATCACAGAATCATTTTGGTTGGAAGACACCCTTAAGAGCATAAAGTCCAACCATTAATCCAGCACTGACAGGTCACCAGTAACTCATGGCCCTGAGCAGGTACACGTGCATGTCTTTTAAATACTGCAAGGGCTGGTGACTCCACCACCTCTCTGAGCAGCCTATTCCAATACTTGGAAAAAAAATCAGTGAAGAAATTCTTCCTAATATCTAACTTTAGTGGAACTAAAGGCTATTTTCTCTCATTCTGTCATTTGTTACTTGAAAGAAGAGACTGATCCCCATCCCACCACAACTTCCTTTCAAGTAGTTCTAGAAAGTAATAAGGTCTCCCCTCAGACTCCTTTTCTCCAGGCTAAAAACTATAGTATCTACATTGCCCAGTGTAGGGTGAAGTACCAGCAGTCCAGCTGCTCTGATGAAGCTGCTCAGAACCAACAGCATACTGACAAAAGTTATTTCCCCAGCCCATTACCCCAGTCCCATACAGCACCCAGCTGCCAGTACCAGACCCACCTGGGCTAGTGCCACATATTGGATGCTCTCATCACAATAATATCTCATAAATTATAACTTTATCTTCCCAGCTCCTAGTGATTTTAATACCCTTAATGGGTTGACCTGTGCCCATGGGGTGTGGTGCCACAGAAAAATTGACTCTGATAACTTTAAACCCTGAGCAAAGAGTTGAGCTCTCACAGCACAAAAAGAGATTATAAGTGGTTTACAGATAAATTAATAAAACTTTTATATTCAAAAACATGCAGGCACCTGGAGTCCACCTTTTGAAACCAAGTTCTGCAGGCTTCTGGAAAAAAATTAATAAACCAACCAAACCAAATCAACTGTTTATTTAATCTGATCAACGAAAAAACCTGCTAGAAAGCATCATCCTTGCTGGGTTTTTTCTGCACAAGAGATAAGTGGATGCATGCTAAGGGACACGAGAACACCTGCTCCATCTGTGACCTGACTTGCTCTCTGCACATTATGGACTGCCAGAAATATAAGAAGCATCTGACAAAACAAGTCCTGTCTTTAAAATAATGCCAGAGAGCTATGGCGATTTATTTAATGTACTCTATTGGGAAATTCTGGGGAGCTTGACCATATATTCCTAATTAAAAAGTACAGTTTGGAATCCTCAGCCTGGCACATCTCCCCACAGCTGACCCTGGTGCATGCATTCTCTCATATGAAAATATGTATCTTTCAGGAGTCCAAAAGATTAGCAATCTGAAATCAAGTTATATCAACATTCTGCTCATTTGCCTTGGGGAGACATCAAAAGCAAATAAACTTAGAGATTATAGGCTTTCCTGTATCATACAGCCATAGATTCCAAGTGTATTAAGCAACTTGACTAACAGCTGTTGTGTGGTGCTCTCTTGTCTTTTTGTCTCTTCTTTCCAAAGTATACTTTCACAGTTTTCATAGAGCAAGACCCAAATTGCAGTCCTTTTAGTAGATTTTCCTTTAAATAACTGTTTTGTAAAATGAAAACACTGTAACAGCAAAACAGAACAGCAGTGGCCAAGAGCATCTCTTCTCTATCTTTTCCCATTAAATATTTCCTTCCTATTCCAGTTCATGCTTAGAGTAACAAAATTTGCTTGGAACATTCTTCCTTTTCCTTTCACAGCTGCCTATAGAGCTGTTCTGGGAAGCAGAGCAGAGAACTGATCATGTCAAATCCATCTGCCTTATAGCATGAGCATGCCCACAGTTATTCTGAAATGAAGAAGGAAGAATGATTGATACTGTCACTGGCCTGTCTCTCTCTCTTTAAACTCTTTTCTTGTTTAGGACCATGGAAATCTGTTTTTGTAACATTCCATACAGCAAAACAGCTTTCTGGCTACAGCTTGCACTCAGCATATGCTTGAAGCACAGTTGTTGTCCTTGTTCTTCACAAGTTTTGGACATCCAGAACTGGATTTCACTTCATCTGGCCACATGCCCCTGCAAATGATTCACAGCACAGGCAGATTTATATTTAAGGATTGACTTTCTGCCTAAAAGTCAAGGATTTTAATTTTTCTGTATGAGCTCTTTGTTAAAATACCCATGATGTGAGGGCCTTAAGAGGAGTTGCAGCTACATGGGTAACCAGCTTTTGGCCCAGTGAGGTAGGTCATGGGCTTCATTCATGGAATAGCCTGGCTGAAGTAAAATCATACCAGGAATAAGCTGCTTTGGTTTTGACTCTGCTCAATGAAGGAGCAGATCAGAGGAATTGAGCTGTTCATGTAGCACAGGATTGGGGGTGAATTTATGCCCTGTCAGAACCCCTTTGATCACTGTAAGTGTTCCTCAGTACTCCAGACTGCAGTACAGCGGGGATCTGGGGGGGTATCAGTAACTTCCCCATTAGGCAGATTGCAGCAGAATAGTCTACAGTTCTCATCCATTTGTCTTCACTTAGCATATGCAACAAATGTTCTGGTATCAGAACTAGTGTGCACGGCTCCATGCTCTGCATAGATCACAACCCAGCCAGACCCAACCTGCTGGGACCCCGAATGTTTCCCATATGCACTGCTGGGCTGTAGCTAGTGGCTCCGACACTCACTGTGCCATGGGTTACTGAGTGGGGATCTCTGCGGAGTCTGATTCACCGTCTGCAAACAATCCGTGGTTGAGTAACTAGCTTACTGTGCCTGCCTTTCTGGCTGGAGGCGGTCTGGGAGTCCGTGCAGCACATTCACATCTCCTTTAGGGAAGATCTTCTTTAATATTAAAATAAACAGATGTCTTAGTGGTTTCTGGTATCATAAGTATTCTTTCCTGTGAACTAATACTACTATTATTAGAAGGTTTCTTTCTATCTAAAGATTTCTTTTATTCCTCATCTCCTTTATGCATCCCACATACACACTGGTTTCCAACATCTACTTAACATGTGCAAAGAGCATCAGTCTCACTGGGCTTGGTGTCAGTGTGTTATCCTGCTCATAATAGGATTCAGGGTGATCATGCAAGTCTGGGAGGAGTCTATTTGGGGTAACACTAGTCATATACCTCTAATAAGAACTTTGTTGACAGCTATAGGCTGCTGGATATTCTGAGTGTGTTTTTAGGCACCAGCACATGCTACCAATGTAAATATAAAGTTGCGTTCCAAGTTGCTGTGAAACTATGTCTTGCAGGTACTCCAAACAAAAAACTTACTGGTGGGCAAATTCTTTGCCTCTGAGCAGTTGTGTAAATGGAGGAAGAAATTAGGGATGGAGAGAAAATGGTCCATGACCGTGCTCTTCCTAAACTTGCACAATCACAGCTCTCAATTGGATGAGGTTCTATTCATTTTCTCTTTGAACAAGCCCTTCTAGGAAACACCATGGGATTGTGACACAGGGATTGGACATACGGACACAATCTTGTCTTGATTCTATTACACTAGCAGTCTGTAGATTCAGGATGGAGCCCATATGACTGTAGGCTCCTGGATTTTAAGCCTTCCTTGAAGAACAAATCCTAGGTAGTTTGCTTATCTGGGTGCCAAAGCACTCAGACCGGCTGCATTCACACAGGCCAGATGGTTTTTCTGGTGTGTGTGACTCTTAACACCCAGTGATGAGTTTTTCATACCTTCTTTTCAGTTCAACATGCTTGAAGTACTGCAAGACTCTGTTGTAGACCATCAAAAGGATGCTATCTTAGTGTGAACACAAAGATGCTGCAGGACTTCATGTATGCCATGAACTCCCACTGGGAATTCTTGAGGGTGCAGGATCTCCTGGAGCAAGGTAAAGAAGGAAGCCTGGTGCATACTTACCTTTGTTACTTAATAAGCTTTGGAACTTCTTCCCAGAACTGAGTCTGGGGGTTGCCCTGCAGACTGCTGGTTGGCACAGAACACAATGGTACATTGGTGACAACCAGCAGTTGCATATTGACTGTAACCATCAGTGCTTGAACCTCAAAACTTCGCCTGTTCCATTTGAAGACCTTTTCCAAACTAAAAAATTCTATGATTTTATGATTTCACAGTATAGTCACAACCTGTGAGACTACTGGGGACTTTCCTGAGGCTGCAGTTACACTGTGCATCGGGTTGTGCTTTAGGTTTATGAGCTGAAGACAAATGCTGGCCATCTAGATGTCACACTGCAATGGTGTGCAAATACGCTAGGCTTGAGCTTGGTAAGAAGCTGCCAAACTAATGCATCATTCTCTTGTGTTTCTTCCCTTTCTGCCGCCAGGCTGACTGAGGCAGCTGCTCTAGACCAGCCACGATGTTTTGCTTGGGGAGGACGCGTTGTGCTGTATAGAAAATTCCACTCGTTAGTCAGCACTGGGCATGATTCTTTCTCTCTTCTGTACTTTGTGAAAACTTCTCATGTGTACTTTGCTGCAACGTTTCTCTAGCAAGTCTCCCTATTCCTGTCTCTTTCCACTCATAGTTTTCCCTCGATTATTCTGCTTTCCTGCACGTTTTTCCAGTCATCCTTTTCTCACATTTGCCAGCCCTGATCTCTGCTGGAAGTTAGCCCACCTACTTACAAATGCCGCTGCTTTGGGAGTACCTGCCGCCCCCACTGAGTAGCTTCCTTGCAGACAGCCCCTCCCTGGGGAGCACCAGTAAGCCTCTCAAAACACTGGGAGGAATATCAAATTCTCATGCTCTCTGCTATGAATACCCTCCTGCTAGAATAAGAAATAAACACTTCCCTTACAGGCAATGTATTCATTATTTGTGCCTTCTAGGGTTCCTTCTACTGATACCTGCCTCTGGGATGTATAAATCATGAGTTTAACTCAATCTGTGTATTTTCTAGACTTCAGGGTAGTGAACACGCTGCCATTTATCCATTCAGCCTCCCCACAGCAGCACCATTGTGTTGTTACAGCTTTCTTGAATGCAGCATCTGTACGTTTGTTCACATGTGAAGTTATGGTAATGTTAAAAATACTCCTGTAACCTTGCTTCAGTCAGGACTCAGAAGAATAATCTGCTTTATCTGCTATGTGGGTGGTTCTTTAGGCAGTTAATTAACCAAAACATGCCCATCTTATTTACCTTGACTGTCTCTGAGCCTGCCAATAATGTTTAATGTTCTGGAGTTAAATTGGCCAGAGAAATGGAAGAATGTGCTCAGTGGCTTATTATTCCCTAACAGAACATTCAGTTGATTCACAAATTCATTCTGCTCCTGAGTTTTTGTCTTGTTGTGCTACATTTTAAGCCAAAAATTCATCTTGTGTATCACAGAACTGGAGAGGAACAGGCAGCAGTGGTACCAAAATCTTCCTCATTGGTACCCCAGGTGAGTCCAGGTTATCTGCACCTCCTGGGTCAGGGGAATGTCTGCTGGTTTGTGTGAATCAGAGAATCCTAGAATGGCCAGGGTTGGATGGGACCTTAAAGATCATCCAGTCTCAATCCCATTGCACAGGCAGAGACACTGTCACTAAATCAGGTTACTCAAGACCCCATCCAACCTGGCTTTGAACACTTCCAAGGATGGGAGAGCCACAGCTTCCTTAGGCAGCATCTCACCACCTTCACAGGAAAGAATTGTTTCCTAATGTCCAACCTAAATGCCCCCTTTTCTCAGTCCTAAATCTGTCAAACCTGCACATATGATCAAGACTAGAGCTAATCTGTTAAATAGCAAAGGCCTTGATAACTGTTCTGCTCTGACCAGTTGGAGAGAGCTAGAAATAGAGTGTCTGTGAAGGAAAGAAGGAAGAAAACTCCGCTGGAGCTGCATGATGTCAGGAGCATGCAGGGACCACACTCCCCTCCAGACTCCTAGAGACAAGCAGCAGCAGCCTGAAAGCATGGGATGTAAATTGCTGTCTCACTGAACATCATGACAGCAAAATTTAGCCAAACTGTGTGAATTCCTCCTGACATTTTTGCTTGTGTCAGCATCAGGGAAAGTAACAGCTCTGTGAACAGGCAGTAACTTTTCCTTACAGTGAAGTGCAAGATGTGCCTGAGAGAGTTTTTCTTTACATGGTCATCATGCAAAGCTGGGAACCACTGATGTAATGGGAACTGAACTGGAGCTCTGATCTGTAAGTATCAAAGTTTCCTTTAAAATGAATCTGTGAAAGAGTAGTCCCCATGAGTCTCATCCAGATTTAGCCTTCAGAAAAGTGCTGGAGGATGCAGATTTCTTACTGCGTGACTTGATTCCGTAAGCCCAAGCTGCTAGGTATCTACTTCTGATTGATCAGCCTTAGGGTGGGACTGCAAATTTTCTTCCCTTAAAAATTTCCCTCAGTCTTGTGTAGCTAAGGAGTCCTCATTCTTCTGACAAGGCTGATTCACATCTTTAGAAAAGGCAGCTTTGCCAGCGTCGCTCTCAGAAGTTCCAGCCGTCAGTAAGGATGTTTTAATATGGATAATAAAAAAGAAAGTTAAATTCCATTTCTTTAAATCCCAGGGATTTGACTTCTTAGAAACGAGTCGGAAATAATCCATTCCACCAGAACAGAAGAGACAGCTGAAGTGGATGGATCCCAGACTGCAACACAAGAGGAAAGTGTTGCATTCCTGGTTCGGACAAGGACTTCTTGTGTGACCCTGGCTAAGCAGTTTCAGAACTGGAATATCCTTTCTTATTTTTCAGCAAGTGGGTTAATACTTCTCTGCCTGACTTGTCTGCTTTGGCAAGAGAGATGTGCTAGTTTAGGGACAAGGAAGACCACCTTTTGCAGATGACTATACAAAGCAGAGAATTTCATTGTGGAAAGGAAAAATTCTGCTGCTGCAATAGTAAGAGACCCCTAGGTGAGAGGCAGCACGCCAGCCTGGTCAGAAAGACAAAGCAATGGTTGTATCTAGACAGTAGACCAAGAACAATTTGGTCCTCTTCTGAGAAGCCTTCAAAAGAACTTCTAGTTAGATTTGATCATTTAAGCATGGCCCCAAACCCAAAGCATCTGTGTGACTGACTTCATTATTTGACTACCTCCTGATGTCTGACTGCAGAGGCCAGTGTCTCAGAAGAAGTAAACTGGGTGCTTTGGCTTGTGTTCATTTCCCTTCGTGAGACTGCTGTCTTCTCTTAGCTATCACTTGCAGTTATCTCAGCCTCTCAGTATGTTCAAATGGAGGGAAGTATTAAAGGGAGGCAGAGCAGGAGGAGAAAAACCCATTTGAATTTAGAAACCATCAGGCACCACAAAAAAATAGACCCCAAATAAGACCCAGAAGAAGGGAATCTTCACACTAAAATAAACAGTTGAAAATCCATGTGGAGTGTGTCATTTTAACTGAAGAGGCTCTAGGGCTGCTCTGCGCTTCAAGCTTGCCAAGGCCATGGGTGAAAGGACAGCATGGGAAAAAGATTGTTTGAATTTGCTTGTTACCAACCCTTCAGAAATAATGGGTTGTGAATGATGGGTTTGACAGGGTCTGTGCACTTTCCCCCATCTCGTGACTGGATGTGCTCAAGGTCAGGTTATCATGGGGCTAAGATGAAATGAGGAAAGTACTGAATGTGCCTCAGTGTCCTCAAAAAGTCCTTGGAGTTAGCCAGGTTAACTGAGTGCTCTTTTGAAGGCACCTAGCAGTCTGACTGGAACTTGAATCAAAATGAAAGAACTGCCCTGTGGCAGAAGTGTTTTGAAACCATCTCTTATTGTCAGGTACGGCAGAATAAATCTTTGTGACAGAAGTCAACTTTGAATGAGCAGAAAACACCCTTGACTCCTCAGTTTTGAAAGTTTAAGTACAGTATTCACTATGGTTTTCTTAATCCTCTTCTCTAGGCTTGCAAACATAGACCCAACATTTAATGAACTCGGAACACGCTTGGCATGTTAAAACCTTGATTGACCTGACTTTTCACTCAGATTTTCTATAAGAAGAGCATGGAATTCGTTCAATGTTTTGACCAAACACTGATGAGAGATGAGGACACAAGGACAGGGCACCATTTCCCACTCATCTCTGTAAAACAGAGAAATAACCTGGTGAGTCTTATCCGGCTGCAAATCTCACCGAAGGAATCAGGGATTACATCCTGCATCCTGCAGTTCACTTGCCTTCCCTAACAGCGAGGCAACTGTCCACACAGTTCTGAACGAGATTGCTGAAGTGATTTTGCATAAAAATAAGTGATTTTTGTTGAAGGAGGTTACCCACGAGATCGGTGTGTGGCTTCTGAAGGACACAAAGGGATTGGGGTGGGGTGGCAGCAGGGAGTGAGCTGAGTGTACACGAGACCTTCTGAACCGTCCAGAAAAAACACATCAGGCACTGCTGTAACCTTAGAATCCTGAAGCAACTCTAAACAAGTGATTTCTCAGAAATTTGTCATAAAACAGTGGATTATGTTTTGTGTTTGCAATGGTGAAAGCACCATTCTCCTTGTTCTGGAAAGTTCTACCTTTAATAGGTAATAGGTAATAGTGCAGCTAGACCTCCAGAGTGAGAAACTAAGGATAGGCTTATGATCACTTCTATTCTCAGTTCTATTCAACATCTTTATTGATGACCTGGATGAGAGGATTGAACCTCCCCTTAGTAAATTCATGAGGAAGCCCTTCCTCATGGAAAGGGTGCTTAGACCCTGGAATGAACTGCCCAGGGCAGTGGTGGAGTCCCTGTGTCTGAAGGTGTTGAAGGACAGCCTGGCTGTGGCCCTGAGTGCCCTGGTCTGGCCGATGGGGTGATGTTAAGTCATGGACTGGGCTGGATGAGCTCAGAGGGCTTTTCCAGCCTCAATAATACTATGATTCTATGATTTCTTTATACATGTTCAGTTGTACTTGATTAATCATTAATCCATTCCCTTAAAAAGAAGAAATGTATTCAAGGAGCACTACAACATCAAGGAAAATTATCAGCTTGTCCCAAGGGCTGGAGGATTCCCCAGGAGCAGTGTGAGCCAGCATCCTCAGATAATAGGCTTTGAAAGCCCTGGTTACAAATGTCCTGTCTTTGTTGTCTTTCTGTTTTGTTTAAGGAATCAGCTTTAAGATATCAAAATGCTTATTTTGGAGTTTTTAAGAGCACATACACTTAATGAAATCTTTTGTTTCAGGGGGAAATCCATAAGTGAATTACGGCATGAGCAACATCCTAGACAAAAGTTTCTGGGAGAAGACAAAAACACAGTGGGAATACTCACTGGTTAAGAATGTTGCCGCTGTCATCTCCCATAATTTGTTAATGCTCGGTGTCCTCCAAAAAGCATAAGTGAATTCCATGAGGATTCACTGGGACTTGGTTACCCCGCTTCCATGGGCTGTTTTGTAAACAAAACCCATTAGAGTCACCTTTGCTCTTCGGCACATACACAGTGCTTCCTCCTGTCACTGCTGAGCAAACATGATCTTGTACAGATGGGGATACTTGACTTCTGCTCTGGTGTAGCATGAAAGCTTCTTGTGTTCCTGTAGCATGTGGATTGTGCAGTAATGTCAATATAGCAATCCCTTGGGAATTTAAAACACACAAGATGAGAAAAGCTACTCTATGCTGCTTCTTTCACACAACTGAACCTCATGGACCTTCTTCCACTGCTCTGCACAACAGTAATGTTGTAACAAAGGCAGACGGGCTGCCTTGGAGTCACTGTCCAGGGGAAACCAGTGTTTATGAGGCAGAGTAAGTCATCAGTGCTACAGCTAGTACCCAACGGACCCCCAAACTAAGGTAACTGAAAGCCCAGGCCTGGCTTGTCTCAAAGGCTGTGGTCAGCCCAGCAGCTGTTCTCCACCAGCTTTGGGCTTGAGACTTTGAGCCCAGGGGCAAAGTGTGATGGTGTTAGGCCACCAGCACTGAGGCTATTCCCTGCAGAAATCAACTAGTGTCTGTTTTGATCTCTTCCAGATGTCAATGCAAGCTCCACCCAACAGGTCTCACTAGAGCAAGGTCCCCTCCACAAGTGACTGTGGACTGCCAAAGCAAAGGAAAAGAAGAAAAGGCAGAATAATTGTGAGGAAGAAATACACATGTGAATCACGAGGCTGTAAGAGCTTAACGGCTTTAAGGGCCTTGACCATCCTGCCCGTGGTCTCAGGAAGTGACTTAAGATCAGTTCTGGGACTTTGATCCTAGTTTAAGCTAAGCCATTGGATTGCTGTGTTGGTCTCTAACTGAGCTGGGAGTCTTGCTGATCTGGACCCTGAAGCATGAATTGATGTCTTGGCTTATCATCAAATCTGTGATGTCACCATGGACCACACAGCTGGGCTGTGTCTGACCCTGCTTGCCACCACTGAACCTAGTCCTGACTTGCTGAGTTGTATTTGCTCTTGGCTTGGCCTTGAACCTTGGTCACTGCTATGAATTTGGTGGTTGGGACTCTTGGTTGAACCTGGCCACCATGCCCTGGCCTGTTGTGCTCAGGAGCTGGTGGGGGCTCTACATTGTCCCAATACCACTCCTGGCTCTACATCCCTTTGGAAGCAGCAGACACAATTGTGCCCTGTCAGCAGGGACTATGAAAGCATTTGGGTATCAGTGCTGGTCTGTTCACGAGCTTGCTGGAAGTGAACTTGTGGAAGAGGATCTGCTAGGAGTTCACTTGCAAAAGAGGAGAACCAGCCCGGATGACCCAAGTGATTCCTTCCAGTTGTCAGCTGCTTAAATGCCTGTGAGCCAGATAAGGATGTTGCATGGGTAAATTCTGAATATCCTAAAGAATATCCTAAAGAAACCTTGTGTGAACTGAGGGGTCTGTCTATACTGTGCTTGGCACTGAGAAGCACACCTTTGTATGATAAATTCTTGGGAGATTACGGAGTCTTTGGGAATAGTTCTTCTGGTTTGCTTAGAAAGCAAAAACTCTGGAGAGCAGACTAGTGGAAGCTGGTTTTACTGTTAGACTTTTTCAGGTTCCTAAGCTGATCAAATGAGGCCTGGGATAATGTGTGTCATGTCTCAGCACTGTGAGGGTGAAGAGTTTTTTAAGGAGATTTGAGGTTCTTACATCGTAAGAACTCTGGTTATGCTTTTAAGGCAGCTCACCTCTGCCTCTTGCTTCTTGCTTCTGCCAGTCATGTCCTCGTAAGTAGTTTCTGATGGTAGGTACCATGACCTGAGTTCCAGAAGGGACTAGGGAATGCAGGATGTAGTGCTGCTATTTGGCATGTACACTGTGTGTAAAGTCTTTGATGTTTCAGAATTGAGAAAGGAGAAAAAAAGCCCTGAGCAGGGAACTACCACCTCCAGTAATTCAGGAAACACGGGACGGGCTGTTTTACATCTCATTCCCTTCGACATCTTGAAAGAAGATTTTTCCAGTGAAAGTGAACCAGTACTCTTTTTTGCCTTGTTCCCTTAAATAAAAGATGACCTCAGACTAGATGATGTAATTGAGATCTGATTTCTTTTTGTAGCCACAAGCAACAGCTCATCCACACCCCCTCATTTGTGTAATCAAAGAACTGTAAATGTTCTCTGCAAAGTGGAACAGCTTGAAGGAAAAATTCCTTGCCCACCTCCACTGTCAATTAGCATCCTGGTTTAGGCACTGTCCTGAGGAGTGGGAGCTCTGACATTCAGAATGCTCAAGTAGAGAGGTGAAACTTGGGAACTGAGTAAGATTACAGTCACTATTTTCTCCTTTCAATGCAGAATGGATCAAGTCTTCACTATTTAACATGCAGGGAGGACTGGGACAAACAGCGCACTAGAAACGAAACCCCATGATCTGTTGCCTTTCCCCCAAAAAGAATAATTATTTTAGATAAGGTGCTTGGCAGAAAGACTGTGCATGGTCTAATCTAGGAAGCATGTCATTATTTAGCCTCTGTTATCTCCCAAATGCTGCTTAACAATTCTGGCCTCCTAGTAAATTAGGAATAAAGACCCTTTAGTCCAGTGCTCAAGGTCACTTTGTGATATGAAGTTGGCCTGCATAAGAGTCACAGGATTTTCCATGAAATAAATCCACTCCTGCTAAATAGATTTTGATGCAGAATGGGTTGTTTTTGCCAAACTGGTCTGATTTTTCAAAATTGAAACCAAACTAAAAGAAAAATTCTGGAATTATGAGCCTCTGCCCATTTCTGTATGAATCATAGAATTGTTTGGATTGAAGGGACCTTTCACTCTCATCCAGTTCAATCCCTTGCAGTGAGCAAGGACATCTTCAACCAGAGCCATTCAGCTGTTCAGAGTCCCAAGGGCCAACCTGACCTGGAATGGTTCCAGGGATGGAGCTTTTTCCCCCTCTCTGAATGACCTGGCCAGGGTCTCACCATCCTCAGCAGCAACAATTCATTCCTTCTGCTTGGCGTGAATCTTTCTCTTTTAGTTTAAACCCATCATTCCTTGTCCTATCACTACACACCCTAGTGAAGAACCTCTCTCCATCTTTCTGATCAGCCCCTTTAAGCACTGAAAGGCCGCACTAAGATGTCTGTGAAGCTTCTCTTCTCCAGCTGAACTCCCCAGCTCTCCCAGCCTGTCCCACAGCAGAGGGTTCCCCTCTCAGAGCAGCATTTCTGGGGCCTCCTCTGGCCCCTCTCCAATAGGCTCATGTCTTTTGCACATAGATCTACAGTAATGTGCTTATTTTACACAAACTTGTACTTAGAAAATGGAGCAAACCCAACAGCTCATTCCAAATAGGCCACCAACGAACTGTTGGTTCACGTCAACGTTCGTGTGGTGTTTGTCTGTAACCAACTCACCAAGCACATACCTCATTCTGTTAATATTTTTGTTTGAATGCGTGTGCAGAGCTCTTCAGTTGAACAGGAAGATTCTCATAAGGCCAAATTCAATATTCCTCTCTTTTATAAAATTTGGGGTCTGATTTTCCTGGACATCCATTACTTGCAGTGAAAAGAGACTTTCAGACCCGTCTAATCCCTTTGCATTTGTTTTGTGCATGGAAAGGCCCATTCACAACTCACTATTGTATTTGAGGTCTGATTCTCTGCTTAAACCAGTTATTTCATTAGGATTATTCCTGACTTATCCTGCTGGTTTAAGGGCAAAATCAAGATGATTGATGTTTAACTAAATAGAGACCCATGGAGAGAGAGGAGAGAGGCATGAATATACGTGTAGAGAGATGGGAGAGCCAATACTCTGTTATATACTTGTGAAGGAACCGTGTAGCACTTACCTCACCTGTCAGTGCATTGAAACTCCTACCAGTCAGGACAAATAAACCTAAAATGAGATGATAACATTTTCCTATTTCTGAAATCTTTTATCCAAGAAATGCAGAGCTAAAGGAATTCTTTGCTGGATGACTCTTAATCCCTAGAGTGGTTTGTATTGTGTGTATTTCCCAAAAATCATTTTCATCTGAGTATTGGAATGTTTCACAAAATCCCTCTATTTGCCTTTGGGGATGTTCCAAAACTCTTCCAGAAAGCCTGAAGTTTCAAGGATTTTCTGAGATTATTATTTCTTCAATGGGAACGTGCCTCTCTTTACTCCAGGCAGAAGAGAGTCAGCGTGCTCCTCTGGAAGCCAAGCTCACATAGACAAACACAGTGCTTTTACGGGTGTCTCTGTGTTACAGAAGGCTGTGGAAGTGTGTTTGTACACAAAGAGAGGCCCCTTTGTTGCTTGGGTTAGCAGATCATTATCACGGTATGGGAAAACGAATAAAGCACAAGGAAATTCATAAATAAAGATATGGGTTTTGTCTAAAGGGAGGCGGTCCACAGGCCAGTCGTTTCGCTGCAAACAAGTCTGTCCTTGTCAGAGCCGGGTTACAAAATGGAAACAGAAAAATGGGAAGGGGAAAAATGTGTGGGAGGATGAGTGTTCAACAGAAAACGTCAAAAATCGGGGAGTATAGGAGCATGTATGTGATGGTGGAGCAAAACATGTCCTTGACTGCCAAGAGCCAGCTGGGAAACAGACATCCATGGGAGATGACGTGAATCCAGCGTCTTGAAGCAACATGACAAAGCTATTGGTTTATGAAACTTTTCCTCTACAGCAAGACCTTAGAGAAGAGTCCCAATCAACAAGTGGGAAGGAGAGGATGTGCTTTCATACAAAACAGAATGTTCTAGAGGAAAAGCCTTTCTTTGAGGAATATGTATCAACAAGAGCTGTAAATAGCTAAAGAGGGTTTATTTTCCAGCTGTAATGTGCCAAAATATTCATGAAAGATTTAGACAAAAGTTCTTAACGACTTTCATTTAAAAGTGAATACTCCTTGAGATGAAAGCAGCTGAAACTTTTCTAGAAGTATCTAATTTCTCCATCAGAAAGCTAGAAACAACCCTGCACACTAGTATAGCACTCACTATCACCCACAGCACCAGGAATCAAAATTCATCTATCAGATGTTAAAATTTAGAGCATGACCACTACAAGAGGAGGAATAGCAAAGTGAACTCAAGCTCCCCAGTGCAAGTGGCCCTGTCTAAATTGTTAAAGAGCTCCCTGATGCTCTGCAGATGGCTTGGGTGGTTCAGTGGGAAGCATCTTTAAAATCCTCACACAGAAGAGGAGCTAGGACAAACTACAAAAGATTAATAAAAAGGCTTTTTGGCAATGCATTAAAAACATGGCAACTGAAACTTTCTGAAAGAGATGGAAGTCTCACTCCCCAATCTTGCTTCTGCAGGATTCCTTGGGCTCAAGAAAAATGGGGAAAGGAAAACAGATAAGAACACAATCTCCTCTCTGTGTAGCAATGGATTATCTTACAAGACAAATAGTGGCATCCTATTCATATTTCATCTGAATGGCTGAAGGTTTTACCTCTTATCCCAAAATAAATATAAAAGGATTTCAAAGCTTCAGTACTTCTTTCTGAGATGTATCTACTCTGCTGCCTTTCATCATGCTCTAAACTACCCTGTAAGCTGTTGTCTTTCTAGCTTTGCTCCTTGTGAAGGTCATTGAGAAGATCTCTATTGCAATTTTGCAGCTATCTGGAAACCAAAGCTTGTCAGATTTTCAAGGTGCTTGAACAATTCTGTTTCCCTCTCCTAGAATATTATACAGGGGGCTTGCAGGAACAGTTCAGGCTTTGAGGATTTTTGGATTAGCTTTGTGCTGTACTGCATTCTTCTGTACAGGGCTTTAGGTGCCACAAGCTGTGTCAAGCACTCTTTAAGATTCTTTGCTATAATGAACAACTGGAGAAAGGTGTGACACCAGAAAGCAGTCCACTCATAGATTCATAGATTCTCAGAATGGTTCAGGTTGGAAGGGACCTTAAAGAGCATCTAGTTCCAACGCCCCTGCCATGAGCAGGGACAATCCCCCACTAGATCAGGTTGCTCAAGGTCCCATCCAATCTGGCCTTGAACACTTCCAGGGAGGGGGCAGCCACAACTTCCCTGGGCAACTTATTCCAGTGTCTCAGCACCCTCATCATGAAGAACTGCCTCCTGACTTCCAGTCTCAACCTCCCTTCTTCCAGCTTGAAACCATTCTCCCTAGTCCTACCACTATAACTCCTTGTAAATAGCCCCTACCCATCTTTTTTGTAGCCCTCTTCAGTTACTGGAAGGCAGCTAGAAGATCCCCCTGGAGTCTCCTCTTCTCCAGACTGAACAGCCCCAACTCTCTCAGCTTGTTCCCATAGGAGAGGCGCTCCAGCCCTCCAGTCATCCTTGTGGCCCTCCTCTGGACACAGTCCAACAGCTCAATCTCCTTCCTGTGTTGGGGGTGGCTCCAGAACTGGACGTGGTACTCTAGATGAGGTCTCATGAGAGCAGAATAGAGGGAGAGAATCACCTCCCTTGACCTACTGGTCACGCTCCTCTTGATATAGCCCAGGATGTGGTTGGCTTTCTGGGCCTCAAGCAAACATTGCTGGCNCCAGCCTGTCCAGGTCCCTCTGGATGGCCTCCCTCAACCTGCTTCCTAACATGAAAGCTGTTCATATGGCAGCCCAGAGCAGAGATGAACTATCAGACTGTAATGGATTATCCATTTCAGTAGGACTAAGGGGACTTTAGATTATCAGACATTTTGCAGATGACACACCAAATCACAGATATGATGAAAGGCTCTGATACCACCTGAAATCGATGCCAGTTCCTAATGCACAGCTGTAGCTGAGCAGTAAGTCACTTTCATAAAGCCAGTATGCAGGAAGGGCACATTACAGGTTCATACACCTCTTGAGGATATACAGACACATGAAAGATGTTCTTGAAGGAAACCCTAACATGGGACTATTTAAAAATATACCCCTCTATTATGGGTCCTGAGCAGAACAGCACTTGATTCTGCTGTTACAAGGATGGTGTTTCCTGGTCTGGATACCCTACAGAAATCAGGAGTAGCTCAGCCTGCAGTAAAGGCTGAGGGATAAGGAATCACCAAGAGCCAAATCCTAATCCCTGTCAACAGCAGCCCTTGCAGTGACATTAATGGTGTGTATTGCAGTAGCTATAGTGTGTGTCTGTTTTCCTCAGAAACCTTTAGCTACAGCCTTTGAAAACTCCACTAGTCCTGAAATTTTTCCTGAAACAAGGGGAGTGGGATGGAACTCGTTGCATTTTCTCATTAGACCTATTAGTCTTCTCGTGATGAAGCTAAAGATACAGGAAAAACAAACCAAACTAACTGTTGTTTGTCTTACTGAATTGATTGCATAAAGCCTGGCACAAGTAAGTGTTTACTTGGGGTTAGTTTGCCAAGTTTAATAACCTCTTCCTAGATGTACCACGTTCCCAGTGACTTTCAGAAGGGATCCTTGCCTGCCAACCTGTTTTATAATAGCTACTCAGGGGAAGCAGCGTGTTTGCCACAGTGATCCATGTTCACTGCCAGCAGGAAGGCACACAAATCAGTGAATTACATTGCCAACAAAGAAAACTGTGATTTTGCCCTTCACAAGGCTGAAGGAAACCTGCCTCTTGAGTAGGAGAGATGAGAAAGATCAGGATGAGACCACTGGAGTCCACTACACAGACTTGCCTGCTTTTTTACTTCCCGAGAGTCTTCATTATCACCATCTACCATATTGAAAATAATGTTCTCTTTCTATGTCTCTGTTCACTATGGATTAGTTAATATTTGCCTGTGCTGTATCCCTCCAAAGGGTGGAAATAGGGGGTTTCCATGCATGCCTGAAGTCATTCTGTAAGTATGCATGAGGGGGGAAATATGGCAACTAAGGTTGTCCAGAAAACTTGTGGCTGCCCCCTCCCTGTAAGTGTTCAAGGCAGGTTAGATGGGGCTCTGGGCAACCTGGTCTAGTGAGACGTGTCCCTATACATTGCAGGGGGGTTGGGACCCTGTAAGGTCCCTTCTAACCCAGACCATTCTACGATTCCTTCAAGTACTTCCAAAACAGTCTGAAATGCTGTAGGAACTCTTTCAAACTAAACCAGGGTAGCCTCTGGAACCAATGAGTAGAAGACTTCACATTGACAACTGCTGTGAACACCTGATTCTTACTGTAGTGAACTTGCAGCTCTTTTTTGAAGGCCAATTTTTTTAATTACCAGTAGTGGTTAATTAAGAAGATGATGCAGACCCTGATTAAAGTGGCACTTTTGCTTACCTTCCCAGATCATCTTCCAAAAGGGCTTTGCACCATCATCTCTCAGTTGCCTTTAGCTGAAATACTTGCTGGCTTCTGAACTGTAGCTGTTCACAGATAACTCTGATTAGTCCCTCTGCCATCCACCCCATTCCAAGCAATGTGAACATCCCAGTTGTGCCTCTTACCACAGAGGCACTGAGGCACCAGCAAATAGAAGTAGGTCACTCAGCTGTCATAAACATGAGAAACTCCCTCTGCCAGCAGAGAAAATCGGTCTGTTTGGGTTTTATACTTTATTTTATTTTTGCATACAAAGCAACACATTAGAAGAACAATTGGCAAGTAATCTGACCAACAAACTTCTCGAGCCTCATTTAATATTGTAATGAGCTTTCTTAACTCTGAGTGAGAGAGAAAGCAAAGTCGTGCTTTCCCTAGATCTTTAGAGAAAACACAGTCTATTTCCAATGGAAAGTAGCACTCAAGGTCTCATTCTCTTGAGGCCACTTAAGAAGACTTTCTTGAAATGACATCATGGAAGCTGTCTGGGGATGCAATGATTTGAGGTCAGAGAGGCTGATTTTGGTAAGGAATTGTTTTGGAATTCTGCTTTTGGAAAGCTTAACTAAAGCTGGCTAAGTATTAACATTTATTTTAAATGAAAACGTTATCAGAAGTCATTAGAGTTACGATGTTTGTCCTCATGCCAGTGTCTCTTACTGTCTTTTACTGATGGTTATCCCAGATGAAGTGCATTAATCTGTGAAAGGCTAGAATTTCAGTCAAGTGATTAGTCAAATAAAATTGATTAAACAGAAAATTGTTTATGAGTGTATTCTGAAGGCAAGCCATCGCAACACCCATTGTGTGGCTACGTGCTCTGTATTGGCTCTCGGCTTTGCTGCAGATCCTTATTTCAGACACTCAAAAGATTAAGGGTTCTCATGCTTGATTCAGCTCTTCATAGACTGTGTGACAAAGCGTCAGCCTAGATTCCAGATTCACTGCAAAGAGAGGAGCAAAACATATCCTTTTCCCAAATGTGACTGCATGTGAAACTCCTATGTATCCTGTCCACTGGGGTTGGGGGTCTCTGCAGAGCAATGGGGAGTGTGGGCTTGATGCTCTCCAGGCAGGCAGTGATCTGTTTCACTTCTTGGAGTTCTCTGACCATTCCCTAGAAACAATCACATTCTGTGCTTCAAAACCACCCATGACAGGGTTGTGTGCCTTGGCTTGTCCTGAGTAAAGTGGCTTTCCAAATGTGGTTACTACTGCAAAACCTGAGTAGCATTGTCTCATTGTGATGATGAAGAGTGAGCTAAGCTGCAGAGAGAAGGCAGGGGTTATTAAGCTGCAGAGACAGTCTGCACCTCAAGCAGCATCATTTGAATCCCTCTTACATTTGATATTCTGGCACATGAAATCTGTGATGGAGCAGTGATTCAAACCACAGCCTCTTTGTTTTAGAATCCACTTCGCTAACATCACTCTCCTGAGTGGCCTCTCTCACTTCTTTGCAAGATGCCTAAAGAAATTGTATTTGTTCTTTATTTTTAAGAAGTTCTTGTAAGTGCTACAAAGGCCTGTTGAGATGAGTTCCTTTTTTCTGTAAAACATCAAAGCTACAAGCTGTAAAATTCATCTAAGAGATTTAGCTACACTACAGCTACTACAGCAATTAATGAGCCACTACATGTGCTTTTGGAGTTATTTTAAGGTATTTAAAGTTGCAAGGTCAACCTTTCTGCAGTTGGGAAACACTGGGATAATAACTCCTAAGTAACCTGAACTTGGTCTCTCTATGTCTGCTCATTGTGGTATAATTTCAAAAGACATGGTTATTTTTCCTCCAGGTGCCTCCTTCTCAAGATGAACAGGAGCAACTACTCTTCCTATTGCTAGGTCAGCCATGTGCTTTATTTACTTGATAATGTTCAACCCCCTTCTGATTTTGGATCCTCTTGTGCCATCACTGCAGCATTTTAGCATTTGCAAACATCTCCTGTGCTAATTTCCATTATGGCTGGATATGACGGGACTGGGGGGAAATAGGGACAGGGGATATGAGTAACCTCTAGCTTTTGGGTGCTTGTTGAGAGGTGCCCAATGGATGATTCTTTTCAGAGTATTTAGCAGTACAGAGTACTTTTTGTGTTCCTAGCTCCCACTGAGTTCAGCTGCAGCTCTGTGCTTAGCTGTCGGTACTTAGCGCGTCAGCACATCAGGCTCCTGGGGCTCAGGTCTAACAAGGAACATGCAGTAAGTGGCCACCTGGATGAAATGACTTTGCTTTGCTTGGTGGGGGACTTAGTGGTAGACGTTGATATCCAGCCTAAGTCTGTATCCAATTGCCAGAGCTATGAGGTCATCTGTTCTTTTCCAGCAAATCCTTCCTCATGCAGCATGTGCGTCTTCCTAGAAATGAAGTAGGAGCCTTAAAGTTTCTATTGTTGTACAGCACTAATTCACTGCAGGACATGTTGGCTTTTTGGGTTTCACCCAGATGAAGTAAGTTGGAGTAGAGAGGGATAGTGTGTGGTCAGGGCAGAGCTTGAGGCAAGCCAGGAGGTAACCTGGTTCCATGTGGGAATTGGGTAGATAGATCTTTTTCACCATGAATTGCTGAGAGAAATGGAAGAAATATGTCTTAAACAGAAATCTGCCTCATTAAACTCAGGTTTCTTCTGGCATGTCTCACAAATATATTCTTCCTGTCTGCTTTCTGAGGGGTGGAGACTCAAAAGGGGTAAGGAGTGTCCATCTCTGATATCAGTACTCTGAGGGACCAGTCCTCTTCAATCTATTCATTAAAGACTTGGATGAGGGATTAGGGGGCACTGTCAGCAAGTTTGCTGGTGACACAAAACTGGGTGGTGACACCGACCCCCCAGCAGACTGTGCTGCCATTCAG